>JABFQM010002369.1:0-15380 GCA_022816865.1 Zelostemma sp. ZL-2020 | reverse complement strand
GGTATGATCGAAGTATGAAATACCTGACGGGACTTTGGAAGAAAGGAGAAAAGATTATAAAGCTCATTCGGACGTGTGGGAAATATGAAGCACGGGACGAGTTTTTAATCCTGGCTAAGTTCAGAGATGCTGAGATGAAAAGTGCCGAGTCGTCGTTTGAGGTGAATTTCCATGTCGTGCCTGGAACGCTTTTCCTTATAAAAAAATAATTGTTTGCTTTCGACGGTTAAGATCATGAATGCGCCGCACGAGATGACCCATTTTTGGAGAAGCGTGGGATTAGCTCGGTTATCGCTGGCCGAACTTGACGTTGAACGGGACAAATTGCGCGAAGAAAATTGTTCGTTGCAACGGTCAATTAGGCGTTGCGTATTAGCTTGCAAGGAAAACGATCGGTTCGTTGAAAAATAAGAAAATTACAGAAGTTGAAGAATAAACATACTAGAATCAAACATTTTATTTAAAATCTGTACAAATGGAAATCCAAGTGTTTTGAACACACGGACAATCATTCAATAGAACACGCCATAAAATTAAAAATACGTTGTGTCTCGAACGACACTCGATCACTTTTGTTTCGCTATCAACTGATTAAGAGTTGAAAGTTCATTTGCGGATCAACCCAGTCTCAAAAAATGCGAGATTGTAAGACGTTTGTTCGCTCTCCTTGCTCGTTATAACTTTCACGCGAAATTCAGCGAGACGCCGCTTTGTGAGCCTGTGCCGTGTGAGAGAGAAGCTTGTTGCCAGCGAAGAAAGTTACGATTCCAAGGCCAATGAGGTATCGGAGTGTGACGAACATGTCCAATCTCAGCCAGAAAATACCAAAAAGTAGAAAAATGCCTAAAAACAAAAGAAATGGAAAATTAGTAAAAATTCAAACTTTCTAATGAAACAATTGCATGAACAGAAATTGTCGTGAATATCGGGCTGCAAATGTGACCAAACAAAAAGCCACATTTGTGAAAAATTCATGTTTACTTTTTGCTCCATTGAAAACAAATCGATCTGTAAAAAAGCATCGCCTGTCGAAAAACCGAGCAAAGTTCAACAGAAAAACGTGCAGAAGAGATGCGTACTTGCGAGCCCTGCGTGGAATGTGACTGCGCTGATGGAGAATGGGAAGTTGGAAATATTAGCGCCCAGTTTTGCCCAGATGACGAGCAAAAGTAGAACTGGTGCGAGGCAGAGTCCGGTGAAAAGGTTGGACACCAAAACGGGCGGTCTCTTCTCGGGCTCACGGAACATGTGCTGCAAAAGAAAGTTTTCGTTTAGCCAAAAAAGTCATAATTCATCGAGATATCAAATTACAAAAATTAATTTGTTAGTCACTAAAATGGAATTCAAAATCGCAACACTTTGGATTCTTTTAACAAAATCAATGACCTTTGATTTCCCAATCTTTTGGAGGTGGCAAACGTAAAGTACCTTTGTCACTAACGAGCATTGGGTGTTCAACTTTAATGCAAAATGGGAAATTAATTCTCACTCGAATTTCAGCCTGCGGGGTATAAACGTTAGGTTTCTGCTTGTAGGAAGTCGTTTTTTCAGTGACATCGGACGCTGATCCCGCCGGGAACTTCAATATCACATTACCCACTTTCCACTGGAATGAATTTCCCAAAAGTGCATCTCCAATTATCAACTCGACGTTGTATTCTCCGCTCAGGTAGCCAAAGTTCTTAGCTTCAGTTCCCACAGGCTGTGGAAAGAAAATTGCATTTAGATTCATTCTCCGATCCCAGTTTAATTTCACTCGGCAATGCTGTTTTCACTCGAAAACTCACCATGTCAAATTTGTAAACATGAGAAGCATCGGGTTCGGCGACGAATATGACTTCGTTGGCTTCATTGGCCTTTGCGGTAACAGAGGTCAAACGTACAAAGGCTTGATGCACTCGAATAGATTTTTTGTTTGCCGAGTCTTTCAACAAAAAGCGAATAACAAGTTTTTGTTGGTAATCAGCTTCGATTATTCCACTCGATGTTTTTTGATAAGAAACTCTGAAAAAAGACAAACAAAAAAAATTAGTAAAATAATTCTTTGTTGAAAGCAAATACATGTTTGTAATTTTTCAAAGATTTTGTACCGTTGAAGTTTAGGCTGAGTGGTTTGATCAGCGTCAGCAGTTCCAATATCCAAGTAATCGACAGCGACCTCGGACAAGACTTTGACGGAAATAACGTTCGTCCAGGAAGCAGCCGACACAGAGACTTTGTAGAATCCACGGTCTGGTTTGGCGTCCATGAAATTCAGAGTAAAAAGTGTTCTGCGAAAACCAATAAATTATAAGTAACTCGAATTTCCTTCCAATTTTTCAAACAAATAATGCTAATTTTAAAATGTTTGTTGCTTGCAAAATACATAATCGCGCAAGACGATCAAGTAAGCTCATTATAGCAACAATTTTATTTACCCCAAGCGTATAACTAGCATCGAGAACGTAACTTCGACCCAGCAAAAAATTGGGGTTTTTCAGAATCTACATTTTTTGTCTAATACAAAAAAATCCCAAAATCTTACTTGTCTGAAGATGATGGTTGAAACGCGATCTTCTTGCTGATGATTTCTACGTTTCCTTCAGCTTTGATCGCGGAATTGACGTGGACGCTGGGAATAGAAGACAGAGGTTTTCCAAGAATATCGCTAACTCGGACTCGAATAAACGGTTGTTGAGCCGAGACGATTCCACTCTCGGCCAGTGCAATGCAGATTGGTTTCTCGAAATCATTTGTTGCCAAAACCTTGATAGATGAAAGGAGACTGACAGCGCCTTTAGGCGTCTGCACTGTGGAACGAGACAGGAAGTAATTGGCGAATTTAGCAATCTGCTGCGTCGTCATTGGTGGCTTCTTCCTCAAATTCGTCGAAAGCCTATAAATTCCATTGACCAGGAGACCTGAAAAAACAAATTTTTAGTTCAATTGCCCAAAACTTCGAACGAAATGAGTTTTTATTTTCCAAAAATCAGATGAAAAACCTAATCTTCAAATTTTTTTGCAGCAGAACGAAAGTTTGAATAAACATCATTTAAACAATAGCAACGGCGAATGAGAAATTGTTCAAGGGTGAAAAATTGGCTTACTAGTGATGGAAAGTCCACCCTCGAACTGTAAAAAGCGGCCGTTGATCTCGTCTGCTTGTACAATGACATCTTCGATGCGCTTCAGGGCAAAGGAGCCAGCGCTGCCAAGATCAGCGGCGATGTGTAAAACGTAGCCCAAACTAAGTAAAAAAATGATCCATTAAAAATTGTTCCAACATCATCCCAGTCTTTGATGTCTTACTTCGAAAGATCCTCGTCTTTTTTCAACGCAGCTTGTACATTCTTCACAACGTTATCGACAGTTGCCGAAGATAACTTTTGAGAAAGAGCAGTCAACGAACTAATGGCATAGTACAAGTCAGGAATCGATGTAGAATCTTTCTCGACGACAGCCGTCAATGTCTGAAATAGATAAATGATTTCATTAGAAATATATTATCAATTGATAAATAGGTTTTTTGCAGCCTCAGAGTATCAGTATTAACAATTTCTCCAATGTTTTTGCAGAAGAACGAAAGTTAATGGAAAACATCACTCGAACTTGAACATTGTTTATCGTTTTCTTGATTTGTACATAAGATTACCTTAGCCAAAGCAGCGATTGGCAAAGGCTGACAAACTGCCAAGCTGTTCCATGTTGATGTGATGTAATACGCATCTTCCGGTGTTAAATTGGTGCCATCGCCCGCAGAGCTCAACAAGAATTTGCAGATTTCCTGAAAGTACCAAACAATCATATTAATTTCTTCCCAGGCTTCTTCCCAACTCAAATTCAGAATTGTACATTGGTTCAGTAAGACTAATCCAAAAATCATTATTTTTTCAATAAAGGCTTTTTTCATCATTTGCATTCTTTGAATTCTGTTCTGGTTTCGAATTCGGAAATTACCGCGGTTCTGGTGATTGCGCCGTCGGTGAGTTTGTATCCAAGCACGGCATAGTGCACGGAAGCCAAATTTTTCAGTACAAATCCTGGTTCTACGATCTTTTGCAGTTGGGATTTATCAGCTTCTGATAAAAAAGAATTTGTCGAAGAAGGCGCTTCGGGCACGGCCAAAGCGATCGTTACAGCTGTTGTGATTGTTAACAATATCGCTGCAAAAAAAAGAAAATATGATAAGAATGACGTGGACTGCATCGAAGTAAAATTATGTAACTTTTGCAGAGTGCAATTTCATACCCAACATGATTTTGTAATTTTCGCTTTATAATATTGAAAGTTAAGAAAAATGATTTTCGGAAATTGAGAACGTTGTTCAAAGAAGCTAAAAATTTAAAAATTGCGTATTTTGTTAGTAAATTGCGATGAGACGATTCGCGAAAACACGTGCTCCGGGAATTAAAATTCACACGAATCGAATGAACAATTCACGTAAAAAGTCAGAAAACGAGTAATTAATGATCAATGGCGCGAATTGGGGACGATTTGTGAAGGAAATAACAATGAAAATCGTAATTGAAGATAGACGCCGAATGCTATTTTTGGTATTCGCGTGCACGTTTCGAGAAAGACCGAAAGATGATTGAAAAAGTACGAGAAAAAAGCAGAAAAGTCGGAGAAAAGGGAAACAGATGAATAAATGGGAAATATAACTTACGGATCTTCATCATGATGATAGTAAAGGCTCACGAGCCGGCCTCCACGTCGGCCTTTGAAACAAAATGGCTCTACACTCATTGCGCGTGTCAAGTAAAATGTCGACAATGAAGAACCGGAAAACGCTGGCAGCCTAAAAACCCTCGTCAGTGCAATGGTGCTGCGACCTCGCGGCGGTTTGCTACTTCCGGTACATATTTCGTGCAATACAGTAAGATGACGCGCAATGTCTTCTTTTGTTCGGCTAGAGCGAGCTAGTGCCAAAAGCCATTCATCTTTCCGCCAATCAGATCGAGCGCTCGTGGCCCAACCGACGACCGGATTGTTCTTTATATCCATTTACGTGTGAGGAAGTGGTTGTGTGGTGTTTAGTTTGTGTTAGTGCATGTTGCGCAATAAAAAGGCAAAGGCGCGCAGCGTCCGTGTGCGCTTGAAGTCAGGGCGAAACGAAAGACGATGGAATCCTGAAAAAACGCGGTTTTCCGCACGCCATTCGATGCGTTGAACGATCGCTTGATGTGTATTGTGTGACATTTATGAGACGATTCTAGAACGACGATCCTAGACCGACACCGAAAGATCCGAGTAAGTACCAAAGCCCGTTTCTCGCCGTGCATTGTCTCACCAATCAAACAAGATGGCTGTCGCTGGCTTTTCTGTTTATTTCCCCGCGTAAAATACTTCGTGTAATATCTCGATTTTGTCGAAGCGACGTTCAACGAAACCGCTTTTCTTTTACCGCGGCTTCAAACCAGGAAACTGTTCATTTTACACGTGTTTCCGTAGTTTGGTGGGTCTTTTTTCACGTTCGACGCCTTGTTTGCTTTTTTATTTGTCGGCTCGAGCGTTGCGATTTGTTTCACTTGGCGTCGGTCGTTTTTGTTCGTGAAACCCGGATTTTTGCACTGCTCGAGGCACCGCTTTTCTAAGGAAATAACGTTACGTTTTTTCGGCGAGTTATACCGATTTCATAACCTATTAACGCAGATTTTTGACAATATTTACACATCAAGGACTTTGTTATTCCCCATTTTGGCGATGAATTGCTATTATTCTTTTTCATTCCAGATCGAAAATTCTTGTTTTCAAATTATTTATGTAATCTAGTGAAAAAATTTTAAACGTTTTTAGAAGCAGTTTTAGTTTTTCGTGTTTGTTGTTTTTTATTGTTCATTTTTTGGTTATAATTGTCATGTGTTGAATTTTTCAGTTCACAGTATGTCAAGTTCTTACATCGTAGAGTCCCAGGACGACTCAAAGAAAGATGAGGAACCTTTAATAATAATGATGAGTGAAGAAGGAGTAATGACCTGTGACCAGGAAACTTTGCAAAAAATAATTTGTAAGTTCTTCTCTTAAAAACAAAAAAACCTCCGATTCAATAATAAAAATTATGTATTTACAGCAAACCAATCAAACGCTAATGTGAGTGTTGTTCGCTTTGGTCAAACTTCGGAAGACGTTGAGAACGGCAGCATGACGTTGACCCTAGATCCACCGCCGTACGTCCCTCCAGGAACCAGTGCTCCTGTTCACACAAACAATGTAGACGTGGAGGCTCCATTATTTTTAGATCCCCAAGACCTGGAAACCCTGGAGTCGGTTATACAAACCGAAGAGGCCAAACATATTCTCGGGGAGAACGTAGTGGCAATGCTTGGTAGCTCATTTTCATTGATCTCAAATTTCCTCTGTAAAAGAAAGAAAACTTCAATCTCTTGGTTGTTCTTTTCAGACATGTTGTCCATTGAGGACAAGCAAAACGAGTTGCGAAGGGTCATAGCAATGGATCACTGTTACACAAGCCAGACTTCGCCCAGCGACCCAAAACCGAGCGATCCTCTGCCCATTGCGGACTCGCCAGTTCTGGAAGAGACTAACTTTTCCCAACTCGCAGAAACTCTTGTACAGACACCGGTTCTTTCGCAGAGCGCTAATGCCTCTGGAATTAGCCCTTCTGCTGCAAAGCCCAAAATTGCCAGCACAAGAATTGTAAGTGCTGTTCCTTAAATCTACGACTTCTTGTTAATTCAATTTCATTTAAATTGCATCCTTTTTGTTACAAAACAGAACAAACCACCGTCAGGAAGAAGGTCCACGACTCCAGCGAGTGCTTATCAAAGTACCTCGAAATCTACTCCAACCGTGGGACTGAGAAGTAGCACGGGCAGTGCGCACACTGAAAAAGGTGCTGTTGTTTTTATAGAAAAGTGTGACGATTTTTAAAATTGATTTGGTTCTTACTCGATCGTGTTTAAATTCCAGAATCCCCAGGCGCGGAGAGTGGCAAAGACGAGTTCGATGATGACTTGTCATCGTCGACGGAGTCTTCGGAGAGCGAGCCATCGGACGATGACTATGACTTTGGCCGACGCGGTCCTCGTCGTGGCGGTATCAGGGCTCGAGGAGGACGCAAGGGGCTCACGACCCGCGGTGGCAGCGCGGTCGCCGTTCGCAGGCGAGGCCCGAACAAGCACATGGATCACGAGCAGGTCAGGCGGCTTGATATGGAAATGGCAGCTGCTGTTGATGCCATGAAAAGTCCTGAGAAAGACGAGAAGCTTGGTAAATTGCTTGCTGACAAAGTTGAAATGTACATAAATATAAAAAACTCGAGTATTAAATTAACCATTTCTGGCTTGTTTATTTCAGTTGACAAGCCACATAGTGCAGTGAAGGCTAGGAAGCAAATAAAAACGATGGGCGCGAAAAAAAAAGATGAGCCAATGGTAACAGAGCCAGCGATGCCTGAAAAGCCACTGCAAACGACCAACCAAGTGAAGGCGCATTTGATCAATGCGAATATGATAAAAGGGGACATGATTCTGACGAAGCCAGGTGAAGGAAGAAATAATCAGAAGATGCTCTTTGTGCCGAAACAAATGATAATGAAGGCAAATGAACTCAAGACTTTGGGTATGAAAAAGCCGATCATAATGTCAAAGAGCAAAGTTATGAGCCATTCCCCCATGAAGGATCCGAAGGTATCGGCGGTATCGCCTAAGGCAGTAGCGCAGTTCTCCTTAAGCCAGGCAAAAATTCCAGTAATGATGGTGCCAAGTACCTCGACAGTACCAACGACAACCAAAGCTACGACCCCTGTCGCCAAACCCAAAACTCCAGAGGCAAAAAAAGACAGACGCAGGTCCGAATCCAGTGACGGTGCAAAGTCTGAAACCGAGGCGGTTAAAGGCGAAATAAAAACTCCCGAAGGTAAGTTAATTATATGTTTTAATCCAAGAACACATAGTGATGCAAACATATTTTTACAGGGATGAAGAAGCACGCGAAAAAGGAGCACCGAAAGCCAGTGCTTCCAGTGGACACTTTGGGCCCGGCTTTGTTTTCGACGCCGGACATCATCAGACGCGTCGGCGGCGCGGAGAATAAACCCGCGGAACCGACGACCCCAACAAGCATAACTTCCCCAAATATAACCCCAACTTCCTCAAGTGTTTCCATGGCGATCACAAGCGTCGCGACGCCGCCTTCCCCAGCCGCCACGCCTTCCATGCCCACCGCGTTGCCCACTGTGAACGTCGCGTTAACTTCCGCAACCACGACGACCTCTTCCACTGCCGTCGCGACTTCTTCCACGACCGTCGTTCTCGGACTCAATGCAACGGATGTTTACAATGTAGCCAACATTCCAGTGATGTCAGAGGAAAAGTTGACAAATCCAACGATCGAGTCGCAGTTACAGATGCACATTGATGGTCCGAGCGAGCCCGCGAATCCCATGGAATCAACGGCCATTTTGGACAATAAGCCGCCTTCCGCCGAGGAACTGCAGTCTTCCTTGGATCCTGGTAGGTTAAAAAAGTTTAAGATTAACACTAAGAAGTCATACCTGTTGCCTTTGGGCAACAGGACCGAGTTCCAGAACCTGGCGCAGTGCCTCGAAATACGAAAGTTCCAATCCCAATTCCTGACCGTTCTTAGGCGATGATTTCGTCTGTATCGCAAATGAATTTTTGTACCTTATTTGATAACATCGATGAATTTTTATACTTCTTTGATTTTCGTTTGTATACAAACCATCAATAAAATTGTTGCATTAGATAGTTTTTGTTTGTCATCCGTGAACTGCTCCCCACGTGAATCTTTTTACATCCTATCAAAAACTCCGACAAAGCTCGGATATTCATCACTTCACGCTTTAAAATTGATGCGCGCAAGAACGGAAAGAATTGTCCGGAATTCGAACGACCTTGAGAGTCGGTAATTTGAGTATTTCTGATCCTGGCGTTTCGTTGACTTGATTTTGCAAAGTGCGATTATTGAGATTGTGTTCTTGTTCAGGTGGAATAGAAGGGGAAGAACACTTGCTGGCGACGCTGGAAATGGAAGCGAGTAAACACGAAGCGGATTTATTGGCCGAGGCGCTTTTGCTCCAGGAGGAGCTCGGGGTTGAAGACCTGGGTGACAATGTAAGTGTGCTTTTCCTTTTTTCGACTTTGAATCGTCATCTAATCAACTTTATTCTCGTTTCTAGAGTTTGGTAGATCAAACGCCGGAAATGGAAGAGTCTCTTCTTCCAACTTCGACCTTTGCCCAAGTTGCGCCGTTGGTTCCAAAATTTGAGACGCAGTCGCAACTGATGGACTCGATGACAAATTTGGATCCAAAACGCAGGATCGCGAGGAACGAGAAAGAGCCGATTCAGATAATCCGGGGTGGTCGCGTGATTACGCTGCCCCCTATCGAAGCACCAGCGACGCGCAGCAAAAAGTTACAGGTGAAGAGCGAGTCTCCGGGAAACGTTGTCGAAGTTGACAAATCTAGGGAGAGTTTGAAGTGAGTGTTTGCGAGTTGAATTGTTCTGTTTATTATTTAATGGATGAAAGTTAATTTTCGTTTGGTTTTATTTTCAGTAAATCGGCTACACTGGAATTTTATTCAAGCTTTATGGAAGACGAAATGGAAGACGAGGATGGAGATGAAGCTCAAGGCGTGTCAGACTCCGAGGACGACCCCAATAGACTTTGGTGTATATGCAAAAAGCCGCACAACAATCGATTTATGATCTGCTGTGATAAGTGCGAGGATTGGTTCCACGGGCACTGCGTTCACATCAGCAAAGCGATGGGTACAATGATTGTATTCAAAACTAAAAATAGGATGTTTTCTTTGCAAATTATTTTAATCATCTTCGTTTCCAATTTAGGTAAACAAATGGAGGAACAAGGTATCGAGTGGGTTTGTCCAAACTGCTCGAAGAAGAAGCCGGATGAAATGAAGGGGAGGCAGCCATTGGACGACGCGAGGATGCGAATGGCGTCGTTGATGAACGAGGAAATTCCGGTGTCTTTACCAGAAGGCGCTATCGCAGGGAACGCAGGCGTAATGCACTGCGTCGTGTGCAAAAAAGAGGCGCGCAACTCGAGTATTTACTGCTCGGATACTTGCATTCTCGCCCACGCGAAAAAGTCTACCAAGGAAAAGGATTCCCCGGTTCCAACGCCGGGTAGAATACAAAAAATCGATACCCCGGAAACTTTGAAACCAAAGGAGCAACGAGTTCCAGTTTTTGATAGAAAAACTGAGAACATTTTGACCGGTAATTTGGCCGTTTACCTTGGTTATTAATACTTTAAAAATGTTTTCATTAACACACATTTTTCTTTCAGGTCCCAATGCCCCGACGAAAACAAACCTGCACAAATGGCTGAAGGAACACCCGACGTTCGAGGTCCTGCAGCAAAACAGTCTGAATAATATTAAGATCAAAGGAAAAACTGTCCCTACTATTCAAATCCAGGATCCTTCCAAAAATGTGGGTATTTCTCTTATTCAATTTTCTTTTATTTCTGGATCATCTTTGGAATTCTCATTTTGTGACTTTCTAGGTCAAGATTCCATCTTTGCAACCGAAGCCGGTAGTGGGTCCACCAAAAATGGTTATTGCCAGGGTATCAAACTCCAAGCAAACGATAATCGCTTCAAGCAAGAAGTTCGCGGGTGTACAGCAGCAACAACAGCAGTCGCCACAACCTCGAGCAAAGCCCAGTTTTGTGACTTCGACCCCTAAACCTTCCGGAGCTCTTAAACAAACCACCTTGAAACAATTTTCCTATCAAACCACGCCTCCAGTGACCCTGAAAGTTCAGACTCCGACGCCGAAATCCCAAGTCCAGAAGAAGCACGAAATGAAGCAGAAAGAGAAGCAACAGCAAACGCTGAAAATTGCCCCTGGGCGCAGGTCCGAAGTCGAGCCCATTCGGGAGAACGTGCGTAAAACACTGGCGGAATCACTGGGTATTCGCATCAAGGAAACCGAAGACTTGAAACTCACCGAGGAGGAAATCACGGAATTGGCGATGAGCATCGAAATCGAGCTCTACAAGTTTTTCAAGGACACCGGGCACAAGTACAGGGCGAAGTATCGTAGTTTGTACTTCAACATCAAGGATACAAAGAATTCGCTCTTCCGGAAAATCGCGGACAAGTCGCTGACGCCAAACGCGGTTGTGAGACTGAGCCCGGAAGAAATGGCGAGTCAAGAACTTGCTGAGTGGCGAGAGAAAGAGACCAAGCACCAACTGGAGATGATTAAAAAAAATGAGTTGGATCTGATCGCACAGGCAAAGTCGATCGTGGTAAAGACGCACAAAGGCGAGCAAATCATTGAAAAGGATGGGATGGTGGATGCGAATACGTCGGTACAGGACATTGTGACAGCACTGAACAGCGGGGATATGATCTCGTCGACAATAGAAGATCAAGAAAAGGATGCAAAGGGGAAGGAGGTGAAGAAAGAGGAAGAAAGGAGGAAAAAAGATAAAGACAGGGGCAGGAAAAGATCGCGAGAGAGGGGGAAGGAGCACAGAGACACGAGCGGGAGCAAGAACAGAAAGCATCGAAGTAAAACCAGGAAGGTACACAGCAGCAGGGACCGAATGTCCAGAAGCAAAGACAGCAAAAGGGAGAAGGACAAGAAGAGGGAAAAAGGTAACGACTTATTTTTGATATTCTGTATTTTACGAGCTGCAAAATTAACATTTCTTTTTTTCCGAATAGAGCACGACCGTTCTAAGGATAAGAGTCACGATCGAAAGAAACACAAGCGCAGCAAGAGCAAGCATCACGAGCACCGCGAACGTGACAAGAAAGAAGATGAAGATAATTGCAAGGAAGTGGACAAGAAAATGAAGGATTCCCTTCCGCCGATGGTGGAAAAGCAGCCGATTGAGGAACGACTCTGGCGTCATATAGATGAAGAAACGACGACGAACACGATTGACGGGAACGACTCGGACGTTTCGGATCGCGAGCCGAGTTCGACGGTGATCATCAAGACGCCGGACATCAACGAGGATGTAGAACGCGAGCACGAGCCGGAGCCCGAGATGGAGCGCGCTGTTCCACGAGGACCACAACAAACCGTTTGGCGAGGATTTGTCAACATGTCGGATGTCGCAAAGTTCTTCATTTCGGCCCAAGAGGTAAATCAACGAGACTTTGCGAAACTTTTGGGCATTTCTAATAACATAAAAATGAATATTTTGTTTTTAGGTAAGTGGGTACTCGCGTGATTTGATGGACGAATTGCCGGATACGTTGGACGTGGTTGGTAGAATAGGCCACGACACCGTTTGGGAGTACATATCTAAGATGAAGAAGAATAGTTCGAAAGAAATTCTAGTGATTCGTTTGACGGCGGCGAATGACGAAGAGAAAATTCCATATATAACCCTGTATAGTTACCTGAATAGCCGGAGTCGTCTGGGCGTGATGGCGACCGTCTGCCACAGCATCAAGGACTTCTACATCATGCCGTTGCCGAGTGGTAGCAAGATCCCGAACGTTCTGCTGCCATTCGATGGCCCTGGATTTGAGGAAAACCGAGGAAATCTGCTTCTCGGTATAATCGTGCGTACGCGTCGGAAACGCTCCAAAAGCATCGATTCCAAAATTCCTGTGAAGATAGCGAAGGTTGTAAAGAAGGAAGAGCGCAGTTACACGCCGCCTCTCGCGCAGGACGTCAAGGAGAAGCCAGAGCTCGATAGCGCCACCATTTCCAAAATCGTGCCAGAGCTTTCTTCCAAAATTGACTTTAGCGCAACGTCTTTGGACAAGCCGATAGACGACGAGGACGAACCGTACAGTCCGGGAACGTCGGACGATGATTTGGTGGAAAGCGTGCAGTCCGTGGAGAAGAACACCGAGTTGCAGCGGAAGATGGATGAGCTGAACCGGAAAATCGAGGAACAGAAAATGCAGATCCAAAACATTAGCTCTTCGTTCCTCGGGGAAAACAATCCCACGCTGCCTGTAAGATTTTTTTATTTTAACTTTTTAAATGTTATCGCGGTTAATGATTTATGATTAAACTTGTATTTTCTTCTCGCAGGGTTTTGGTTTGGATCCTCCTTCAGCGGAAATGGAGGAAGCTTACAGTCCCAGCAACGCGCGTTCTTTCACTCCACCACCTCAGGGATTAGCAAAGTTCGCGCAGCCGATTTTGGACAAAGTCTCGGACATAACGATTCCTGCGAATCTGCAGGAAATTCTGGCCAATGTAAAGCGCCAGGAGACTGCGAAAGTAGACCCTTATATACCAAGCAAACCCAGCGCGACTTTTTTGACCTCCGTGACGAAATATCCACCTCGCACACCAACGAAAAGTAGCCCCAGCACCTTGAGCAAACTTAGTGATTCGGATCTCATCAAAAAAGCCGAGGAAGAACTCGCCCCTTCCATTGAACTTCCAGATCTCACGAAACCACCGCCACCGCTGCCCTTCACCACTGTAACGGACGAAAACATGGTTGGCGAACAACCAAAACCGCCTGGATTAGAGGACGAAGAGCCGTTTTCCGCGAGTTTTGGTTCGAAAAGCAGCGTTGTCAATGTGAAACGCAAAAATAGTGAGGAACTGGATTCGTCGCCGAAGATGCCACGTGCAAAGTCCAGGTGGAGCCAAGGGCCCAGCGAGTGAAGCACGAAGTGTACATAGGTCTTCGGGATTTTAATTAATGGCACGTTTTAGGAAAAAGGAGTATTCCTATTGACCCGTAGCATTTATTGGCTATGTATGCTTACATAATAATTCACAACATTTTTTTCACGAATAATTGTTGAGTGCAAGTGTCTCCGGCACTGTAAATATACCAAAGGACCCAGAAATGAGGTATCGCGTGTAAATAAAGGAGATGAAAACGTCTTGTAAATTTTTCGACCAGTGACTGTGTAAATACGGAGCTTCGATTGTGGATGTATGTGAACATGTTTAAACTTTTTGTGCGGCATCGTAGCAACGGCTATGATTGTATAAAAGAATTTCGATGTAGAAACCTGACTAAATGTAACATGAGAATACGCAAAATAAGACTTTCTAATCAATGACGTGATGTTACTGTTTTTTGATGAGCTATGAAACGAGGACTTTGTTTCGTCAAAATTTCTAGTCACTTTTGCGTCGATGGTTTTTTTTTTATTTGAGTATTCATACAGAAGTATTTGTAGGGAAAATTGGAGTAAACAATATTCGATTATGTTAAAATTTGGAGAATAACTCGAACAAAATAACAATCTTGAATTGTTACATTTATTTTATAGCTTTTCTAATGTTTTTTTGGGTTTGTTTTTTTTTAGTTAGTGATCGTTCTGAATTAAAAAATGTCGCAATTACAGTGCGTTATAAGTTCTGCAAATTTCCCTCCCTTCAACGCAAGCTTCAATCAGCTTTCCATATCAACACACATAGTTCAAAGAGGTACGAAAATCGTTGAGGAGAATTTGGAAGTGGCAACAATCTAACAAGAAATTTATTAGAAAAAATGAACGTATTAAGAGGAATTCGTTAACTTCGTTTTACCGACCGAGCTATTTAAACAAATCGTTTTTTGAGATTCTAAATAAAAATTCCTTGTAATGTTAAAAAAATTCTTCAAAATCATCCCACGAATTTTGCATATAAAAATTAATAATCGTGAACTTACAATTCGGCTGTACCGTAGGGATGTGCGATTCTGTGAAAAGAATCGATTCTTGAATCGAATTCGGATCGTAGCGATTAGAATCGAACAATTCATGAAAAAATCGCCGAAAAAAGATCGATCTCTTGAAAATCGATTTTTTGAATCGAACAATTCAATATAATAAAAAAGTGTCAGTTTTGTCAGCCGCAGGGTTGTCGAGGGAAATTTAGTCTCGATGAGAAGGGAACGAAGTATAAAGGCGAATAGTCGATTCGGATACTTGTGTTTCTCGATCGGTGCATGCGATTTATCATAAGTTTTTGTAATTTTCGTGTATTCGATATGTTTTTCAAATATCTTTCCATTCGGCATTATAGTTTTGATTAAAAGTTATTTTTGAAGTAACTTGACGAGCATTTAATTTAGAACCAGCCATTGATTTATCCAAAATTTAAACCAGGGCACAAACTGAGAACGAACAAACAACTCCATTATAAAGCGATGTCGAAAATATGGTCATCAATGAAGATAATGCTACCGCAGCGGAAGAACCGAGCGAAAATTTAGGAATCCCTAAAAAGTAGACTTTAGAAGAAGTTAATTTTTTAGGAACTCTTGAAGAAAAGTTCGGTCTTTGAAAATGCAACCTGACTGCAAACACCATTTGATTAAAAAAAATTAAATTGAATCATCTTGTATTTACTACGATAATAAATGATGACAAATTACTGGTGATAACGCGAGAATAAAGAATTGAAGGCCTTTTGAAATGGAAAAGATGTATGAAATTACAGAAGAATCACGCTCAATTAC
>JABFQM010002368.1:0-15388 GCA_022816865.1 Zelostemma sp. ZL-2020 | reverse complement strand
CGAATGGTCTGATTCATTTGTTTGAAATAACAATTAAGTTTAATCAATTCTATTAGAGAAAAACTGTTAACAAAAAATTTACTTTGGTCCCTTGAAAATGAAGTATATTTTTTTAAGAAGACAAATCACATTTTTTTGATGAAACTTCAACAAAGATTACTGAAATCTTTTTTTCTACTCCCTGTAAAAAATTCAAGATTTTAACTTTAATAATTTTTGAAAAAAGACGGGTGGCCCAAGGCATACTCCGGCCCAAGGCTGCCGACTCTCCCCCACTTTGCTTCCGATGATGTTTTACAGTAGTTTCGGCATTTTGTAGATGCAAATGAAACCTTTTATTATATCATATAAAATTTGTCACAAAACTTTTGGTTGCCAAAAAAGAAGATTATTGTTTTCTGAACTGTTCAGCCTGTAAAAGTATCGATTTTTATAAATCCATTCAAATTGCCGACCCAAGATTTCGGGTCCTTATCAAAATCGACAAAATAAATTGTCTTAAGAAATATTGATATTCATGAGATATTCTTTATTTCAAATTCACTTCATAACGCTATAGGTTACTGAAAAAACATTTTTCAAAAAGACTTTTCGACATGCCATGTTGCATTCAACATTTTTGTGACATATTCTTAGGACGAACACGTTCACAGTTACATAATGCATGTAATGCATCATGGCTGTCTATTTTCTTTTTAAACAGTGTAGGCTACTAGAATAATTAGTTGTTAACTGGCCATCATAATGTGGAATATTTAATCACCTTTTGTTCGTCCGTAGAAAAATAATGCAGACCTAATCATACCTGATAAGGTCAGATTGTGACTCACTGGGTCTTATCATAGCTGACTAGGTCTCGCTATGCCCGATAAGGTCTGAATCATACCTGATCAGACCTAAACGTGTCCAATTTTTTTCCTAAGGTCTAATCAGGACTAGTCAGGGCTGATCATAACTATCTAGGTCTGACAATGCTAGATAAGGTCTGAATCATGTCTGATCAAGTCTGAACAAGTCCAGTTGTTTTCACTAGGTCCGATCATGCTTGATAAGGTTTGGATCATGTCTGATCAGACGTGAACATGTCTAATTATTCTTACTAAGTCTAATTATGACTGATCAGGTCTGACCATGCCTGATCAGACCTAAACATGTTCAGCTTTGGAAATACAAGTGTTACAGTTCTTTCTTCAAAATATGTAATCTAAGAACCTTCTGTAAGAATTGGAGATCTTCTGTTTTGGGTTAGCGTAATCATGTGTTAGGTACAATATCATCAATTTCTGATTAGGCCTGAATAATCTTTTCCCGAATGGGCTCTCATCTTGATTTTTTGATCTTATAAAGTGCATGTAAGATGAATATAAACGGTGTATACAATTTTGATTGAATCTTCACTTTTTAATGCTATTCGAGAACTATGAGTACATAAAAAACGAGTGGTATATGAATAATCAAAGGTTACACTCGAAATTCTCATCTTCAGAGAAAAAAAAATTCCCCATTGTCTTGGTTGCTGATAGATTAGAAACCGACGATCCACATCTGTGCACCGGAAAACGAGAAGTAATTAAAAGAGCTGAATAATGATAAAAGGCGAATAAAATGCCAATCAATAATTAACGTGGTCAAACGCAAAGGATTAAAGCAAAATAAGAGCGTTTAGAGCTATGAATCCCAAAGTAGCCGCAGCTTTTCGCGATTAGTCAATTAAAATCCACTTTTTAGAAGAATTTACAGCAACTTGAAGATATCCACCGCATAAGTGTCGTTGTCTCCCGCGTCTTCTCCTCCACTCCACACGAAAACGCTGAACAGAAACCGAAACGATTTCCCGACACTCACACTGAGAAGTGTCACTTGAACGATACACGGAGGCGGGTTTCACTCAAAGTTTTCAACGAATAAGGAAGGAGATAGCAACGCATTGCCACGCCTACGTCATCTTTCTACACACACCAAAATTTACTCTCTTCCTCGCGTAATCAATGTGAAACATATTTCTAGGTACGCACGCCAGTCGGCGACACCGCATTCAAGCTCTGGCATTAGTTCTGCACAGGTTATGTGTCAATCCACGCTCGTACTTCTTTCCGTGCGAATCGACACCTCCACCTCGGTTTTGTTTATGTTGTGGGAAACTTGAATTTCCTCCGTTTCCACGATCCATAAATATTTGTGCGACACACTTTTTCTGCCCCTGAACAAATGTTCCCTCTCGAAAGATTAGAAGTGATAATTTTTGCTGCAAACATTATTTTTATTATACTTTTTTTGCATTATTATCGTTTCGTTGTAATAGGTTCCATCGAAGATTTGCGATTTTAGGTTGAGAAGGAATAGAAAGAGGAATGTACGCACCCGCCGCAACATGGCCGACCGCCCTTCCTTCTAAGCTCGATGAAAAAGATTGTTTCTACGTTGAATTGATTTTGAATGCGGATAGAAAAATTTCTTTTTTATATTTGATATGCCTTCAATATCAGAAGAAAATAATTACTTTATTGGCGAGTCATTGTTATTTTTATGAAACAGTTGAGTTTTTAATGAACATATCAATCTACTTAATTGAGTTACGGTCAAGTATTGATTCGGAACTTACGAATGAGTCGATTTATGCAGGAAAAGTGCGAAATTTTGGTTGTTTTTTTATTATTTTCGAGATCTACTGGTGTTCCTTATTTTATGCCAAAGTAAACATTGAAAGAGACTAATAGACTAATTACAATGATCTGCAGTGCTATAAACTTCGCGTAATGTAAAAACTAATTACACATGTAAAAGTATCTTTGCGAATTAGCGAAACTGCTGTCTATTTTGTAATAATAATAGTTATAATTATCATCATTGACATAATTTACAGACAGCAGTAATCTGATGATCTCGAATCTCAATATTAAACGTAAACTTGATGCGATGAACTCTGAACAGAGGAAAAGCAGAAACAATAGAAACTATAATCAAATTGATAGTACAACTGAAAGTGTAATTATTTAGTTAAAGGTAACATCAGGTGTATTGTTGCTATTTCTTCTTGAATTTAAAGACATTAATAATTAAATGAACGGCGATGGTAAAGTAATTTGTACGAGGAATCAACAGTTTTGCAGTATGGGTGACAAATAAATCAGTACATTAAGTTTACTTGTACATTGCCCATGCTCTATTTTCCCTAAAAATCACATATTTCAGTTCACCGTGATCTCTTTAATTAGAATCCAATAATGAAAGAATCCCTGCTTAGTCGTATGTATGCATTAAGAGGATACTCCACTGAATTTTAAATGTACCTTGAACAGGTCGATTTTAATCAGGTTCCAACGGAAAATGAAACATTTAGTGACCTCGTGACTAAATTATCAATCACGAGCGATACATCCAAATTCGTCATGAGAATTAGCAAAAGAATTGAAGAAAAATTAATCCGAAGTGAAGAAAAGTATACATGATATGATTAATAATCGGAAATCCGATACTGGAACGATCCAATGTCCCGTTGAAAAACTTCATTTGAACATTTAGCTCGCCGATTCATTTAATTACGGCATGTGTCAGTTAAGAGCAAGAATATAGGACTGTCCCCGTATTGCCTTGACGTACAAGGAATTTTGGATGTGTTGCGGAGTAACAGTTTGATACATACCGAGCATTCCCTGCGCAATTGATTGGTTTATACCGGTATAGCACGACGCGTATCAGACCCGCGTGAAAATCTATTGTGACACATTTGAAACCTGTGTAGAGAAACGCGGGACGGTAACGTAAGAGAGAGTGACCTATAACCAGCCACTTTTTTTCTTTTTCGATTATTTGTTCGCGGAACATCATTACGGTGCCGCATGCACGCTTCATTTTACCTTCAAAGATAATTTTAACTTGTTAATTGGGAATACATTTTGGTAAATATGAAAGCATTTGTAGTAACCCTATGCAGGAGTTTCTTTTTTACGTTCAATATTACTTTTTATTACAAACAAAAAATCGTGCGAATTCCTGTTTGGACGCTTCCATCAATAGAGTTTTTTTTTTATTGCGAAAGAAATGCGGTACATAGTATTGAAATTAATTTTCAATTAAAGAACAAACAGAAACTCTGTACGGCCGTTTTAATTGTACGTGCGTCTGGGAATTATTGAAATTTATAGAGACGTATTAAAAATGATATGACATAAATTAAAAATATATTCCGGAAGGCATTTTTCGCACGGATTTTACGTTCTAATGTATGGGAAAAACAATCGAAAGATTCTACGCTCAAAAATACATTTTGTATAAATAATACATCGAAATTACTGGAGTGACTATTTTTCTCACTTGCGAGGGAATACTTGGTTAATTATTGTTGAGTGTTTTTGAAAGAAGGAAAAGTTCAGGTATATTTTTACAGATCGCGAATTCACGTAGAAGTGCTATAATTTTTCTTCGTTAAATGATAATAGTAATTTTGCCGTGTGAGAGAGTGGATTGTGCATCAAAATTTGATATTTGAAAATCCTCTGCTTGCATTTTTAGCGCAAAAGCTAATTATTCTCGAGTAGACAAAATTTCTGTAAAGGCTGATGCATAAAACAGATAATGAATGTAGAAATCCCTAAATTATTGGCGCTAAGAGTCGAATGCTGTTGAAAGTACTTTTGCGTTTGCAGATTATACTTTGCACACAAATTCTTGTTCGGATACCGCGGAGCAGTGGGGACAGGCTGCTGCTACTTTTGCAGCGGCAGCTACTGCTTTGCTGGGGGTCCAACAATGGCACCCGTTCTTTCATCAAACGAACCTACTTTCTAGTTTAATGTATTCCTTGTCGTTGGAGTTTAGCTTCATGCAAATGAGATTAAACAAGTATAACCGGCAACTATTCACTTAAGTCGATGCAGCTCCTCAGTTTCCATATGATAGTCTTTTGGAAAAGACGCATTATCCGCGGAGCGATTCTTCTCCTTTTTCTTGCAAGTTCTTGGCGTGATTACCATAATCTTAACTTGGTTTGGTGCATCGTGACACTTTGACAGCATTGAGCGCGTAAAAATAGTGGAATCGCGTGTTGGATATGCCAGTGAAGGTAGTGAATGATATTTATAAGTATTATATAGCAAAGGATTTTGTTATTAAAATTATTGATTTTTGTGACGCGATGTTTTTAAAATATTTTAGTTTGATACAGGATTTTCATGAATAAAATGGTGAATTCGTGTTTTTTTGAAATTGATTCACCGTGTTTATTAACTACGAATTCGAAGAATGAAATTAAAATTCAGTGTGCTGAAACGTATCAAGTTTTATATTCGTTTTTATGCGAAAATGATCGGGAAAACTGGTTTCCATAATTATGTAAAAAAACATAGAGAGTGTAATTTTTCTTCCAAAAAATGAGTATCGCAATATTATGATTGAAACATCAAAATTAGCAGATCCAATTATTAATAACTTTTACGCATATGAATTTGTAGTAGATGCGTCGAACATGAACAAATTCCAGCTTTTACAAATCGCGATGAAATATTTGCAATTGTTGTTTCTAAATTGAATTTTCCAATAAATCGAATCTGGTGTTGAAAAGATCTGCATTTTCGATAGTTATTAAAGTCGATATATTTATGTCGAAAATTGCTTTTTTCTTTCTAAAATCAATTTCATTCAAGTATTGTTTTCTACATTTTCATTAGAGTACGTCATACGGGAAGTTTGATCAATCAACGTCCATCAGTCGACTATTTGTCGCGAAACTTTTAATTTTCTTTCTAAAAGCGTTGGAAAACATATCAAAAAGTAACAGTCGCAAAGAAATCGAATTTGCTAGCTTTTAAAGAATATTGACGGAAATGTGAGTATCTATGGTAATAGACTTGAATAATAAGAACGTTTTTCTCACAATTTCAGCAGTTTTGCGGAATTGCATTTTGTCAGTGTGTTTTAAAGTAGCATAATTCATTTTAAAATTAGATGATCCTCTGACTTCATTACTCTAATTTCTACACGTGGTCAGGTTAAATCAACATGACGCGTGTAAAGAAATGTGAACATGAGTTTGTTTTAGAAAGTGCTCGTGAGTTTGAATCTTGACTTATTCCGTGCATAAAATATTTTCAGCACTTTCGTAATTGCTTTTTTCATTGTTCTTCTCCCGGTTAAAAAATCTAGACTTCACTAATAAAACATCTTTGAAACAATTGTTTCAGATCTTCCAATTTTAGTCTACTCGAAGATAATCTTTTCGAATCACGTAAAAAACCGTTTGCCGCGAGAAAAATCTTTTCCACCAGTGGATGCAGCAAAGCCGGGCAGCCATGTTTGATCCTGAGAAAAGTTCCACTATAATTCTCTGTCGGATAAATTTCAGTCTTATCGCTAATGTGACTGTTGGGTATAAAAATGCTGAAGTCGGGCAGCAAATTACGGTAAAACGGCAATGGCCATTTTTACGGGTCATATTTCGTAAGAGCGTAATATTCTAGAGCGAGTAGAATATTTCCTTCCTTCTCTGGCCCTTATCGATGAGCTCGACTTCTCACTTCAGCTGTAATAATTCACGATATGAAACTGAACTACTTTGCGAGGCGGCGAAACTTTTGGTATGTACGGTGACGTCGATAAATTAGCTTTCATTTTTATAATACGACTACGACTACAAGGCTGTAACTACTGGGAGTCTCAACAGGCCGAGGGCGGACCTTGTTACGCATGGTATAGATATAGTTTTCGCGTGCTCGTACCTGGGCAACGGTTGTACCACCTAACCTCGTCGACTCCTCGGGTCAAATTAATTCCGGTATTAAAATTTGGCTTGCAAATATTCCCAACCCGCGGCTATTCGCCAACGGTCTATGCACACACGTATATGTCATGCCTTTGTAAGTGTACTCGTGTATAAGCACAGAGTATAATGCGTTTCTGTAGTATGCACACGCGTAATTTACATCTGTTATTACGCCGTGTCTGGAATCATGCGTCCTACGTTCCATACTGCTTCGGCTCGTTTTCTAGTTCTGTTTTGATGATTCGACGTCTTTTTCATTCCTCTCTCGTAAAAAATATTCGAAAAAATATAAGAGTTTCGTTTTTTATGGAAAAATGTAATTTTTTATACACCATCATTTTTATAATTATTATCTTTCATTAATAAAAGTACCCACAGGCATCAAAGAGACTTTCAGGAGGTCCAAAATATTTAACAATTTATTTATATTAAATTTAAGAGAATTAAGAATTATAAAATGTTGGAGAAAGCGTAATAATTACCTTTTATGTCTTGGAAGAGACTCACCAGCTTTTTTACACATCTCATCTGTGGAATATATATATTTGTCTTCCTTTTTTGATTTTTAAGTAGCGATAGTTTATGGTCTCAAGAAAAAATGATTCAGGTTGAATGGCATTGAAGTTATTCAATCTAGCCTAATCGAAACTAATTATTTTATTCCAAAACTGTATTTGTATCTATAATTATTACAAATAATAAATAGGATTGGTCGTTTCAAGGCCTAGCTATGACCTGAATTAAGTATGATGGAATCTAAGTAAGATTCAATCAGACGTGATTGAACTTCATCAGATATTATAGGACCTGATTAGACATGATCCAATCTAATCCAACTTGATTCAACCTAATCAGACACGATTGGACCTAATCGGACCTGATTATACATGATAAAATATAATCAGATATGATCAGACCTGATTATAGGCATGATCAAACCTTATTAGGTATGTTCATACCCGATTCATTTTGTCCCGGGTAGTTTGTAGCTTTATTTGATCATACGCTTCAGTGTAGGTGTTTTCCACACAACAACATCTTCTATTGAAAGAGTGTAATTCCACTTTCCATTCACATCTATTGAAAAACGAAATAATTTGTCAGATACTGCTCGTGTCTTGATTTGAACTTTTTTATGTTATAAATAAAGTAAACGTATGGAAAACTTTAAAAAAATTTCAATTTATTGACAAGATGGGGAAAGTTGTTAAAATTTCAATGGATAATTATCTACGCACTCTCAATTGTTCTTTGTGGAATGTAATGACTTTGTTACAACTGTTGTCAGTTGCATTTATTGCTTCATAGACATGTTTCTAATACAATATGCAGTTGCACTTTACATACGTTTGAATATGTTTCGTTGTGTCGCATCGCAGTCACACGGACACTGCTACGACACGTAAATATCAGATTTCGTTCAACAAATACAGAAAATTAATACGTTTTGTATATTAAACTGGAAGCACGAATAAAAAAATTCTTAGTATTTTGAACTGCAATGCAAATGACAAAATGTGGATGAGCGCTCAGAAGTCAACGTTTCGAAAATTCAAAGTTTCTTATGTGCTCTCCGGAAATATTAACGCATGACAAAATTCAACAACGTGGTTTGCAGAACGAGGATGTGACTTTTCTCGGATCCGTGGATTAAGTGCATCAAATTTTAATTGTCATGTCGGCATTACAAGCGCGGCTTACAAAAGCGTAGAATTTTCTCGTAATAAATGTGTTTGTTCGCGACATTCGAAATCGTTAACCGATACGTTCAGTTTCCACGCGACGAATTTGAATCTGTCCCAGGAGAGAAGTCATTAAACCTAATGAGACATTAAGGCGCGAGTGGAAGCGTCTTAATTGGAAACGCTGAGGAAAGGGGGCGGCATTCTTTCGCGATGTCGCGGAATTATTTTCCGCGTGTTGTGAAACATTGCCTTTGCCGATAGTGTTACCAAGAATATAGATTATGAGCCACTGCTCATCTGCATTTTGTGTTTGAACTGCGTTCCGTTCGAGAAAAATGCTGAGGTAACGTAAGGGTGGCGAGCGAAAAGCAGAAGGGAGAAAGATTTCAAAAAAGATAACATTAGGGGTGTGTTTAAGAGAGATAGAATGTTTTTATAGAAGGGGATACTGTGGAAGGCCGCTCCTTCTGTCACTTAATTCACCCTCCCTTTTCGATCCTTGCGCGATTACGGGGCGGGTGTTTTTCGCAACTTGCAAAATGGCTGCCAGCCCCACCAGTGACTCCAACGAAGTGGTGGTTGTGGGATACTCGAATTTTCTCTACTGTGCTCTCTTTATACCCTGCTCGTCCGTCCGTCCGTTCGTTCTACGTTCGTTCGTTAAAGCGCAGAATTTCTCCCACTTTTGGTTCTCCAACCCTTTTCACCCCGTCAAGTTCTCTGTTTCCGTTTACTAATACCGAGCGGCGGGGAAATTTTTCTCCCTCTCCTTCTCTTCTCCTCTTTATCTTTCCCTCTTTTATTCCTCCCCCTTTTCTATCCCTCTGTCTCTTATTTCACACCTTGATACACGCCGTTTCAACGAAAAAGCTTTAATGCAGAGAAGTGATGTGAATGCTTTAATTATATATAATTCGAGTAATTTTTTTCCATAATTATCGTAAGACTCGTGTTTGTAGGTGATTCTTGGGAGACCGCCATTGCCCGGAGCAAAGACAATGCCTCTGAAACCGATAGGCTTCTTCGTGGGCGAATTTTGCCTGTCTTTGCTTTTACGCTCTGAATAGAGCGATGCAGATACCGTTGAACAGTGTTTTGCAGAGTCCGGAATTCTCGCAATTATGCGGATGTTCGGGTCTGCGATAATCATTACCGCGGTTTCTCAATTTTGCTCTTCGATCGGAAGAATCGCTGGAGTCACGAAAACCGTTCTGGGAAATGTTGATTTTGATTATGAGGTCGAACTATGTTTTTTACATTATCGGTTGATTTTTTAAGCTTTCTGCTTATAGATTTGTAGAATATTAACGTCTTCCGTCTTTCCGCCGAATAATGCTCTGTCAAATAAAACATTTAACTTGCAAATCAAGTCCAGCGATGCATTTCTGAATATCGGTGAATGCTCGATTGTTTTAATTTTCTCCAACTGAACCGCACACGCGGATCATATTTTGCATGGTTAACTTCAAGACGGCATTAATTATGTTATATTTTCGAATTGCTGTGATGACTTGATTGCAAAATTTGTGTTTGTTCCTTTTTCATTACAATTTTTTCATCATATTCGCATGAAGACAATAAGGATCTTTTCTTGTTCATGATAATTTGAAAAATACAATTGTTCATGTCAATTAATAATTTGTATTTAACCGAATGAATATTGATATCATTTTTCCAATGAAAATAAGTGGAGTTGAATAATACTCCGATTCTGAATCATAGAATTATTTACAACCACGTACGCATTGATAAAAAATGTGAATCGGAATAAAATTCATTCACGCCGTCCGGTACATTTTTCTTTGATCATCTTTTGATCTTTTGTACCTCTGTTTCTGTTTTGTACCGACAAGTGTAATCTTCGATTCGAAAAGTACCTCGATGTTCTGTTCCCTCCATTTCAAATTAACAATTAAGTATTTTTCGATTCATTATTCGAGATTTATTCATGAAACAATCGAAAAATTGTTGACGATCGTTAATCTGTTGCTCAACGACTAAGAATGTCCCCGTAAAATCAATATACGCAGTATTTTCCAACAAGGCCTGAAAGAGTCTCGGAAACATTAACGCACAAGCCAGAGGGTGACTTCTGAAACGCGCGGTAGTTCCTCCGAGTACCCTTCGCACAGGGGTTGTTCGCATGGAGTTCTCCATCTTTCTCGACTCTGACAGCTACCACCACCTTGTATTTCATCCCCCGCAGAAACAACGAGTGCAAAAAAACTATTATTTCTCTTTTACTAACTGACGTTTAATTATTTCTTATTTCCCTCCATTAAAATAATTGTTTTTTCCACTCCCCCCATCCCCGTTTACGTATAATACACGACTATCTTCGCTCGCTTCCGAGGCAGATTAACGGGGTAATGTATCGTCCGTTCTCATTGTTCGGGGAAAATAATTCGAAAGTTATTTATCAGCAAGCTTTGAAGTTTTTCGAGTTCTTTATTCATAGAAGGGATATTTCCCATTTCCCTAGCGTGTAGAAGAAAGTACTTGCGGAGGAAGAGGGTGAAAATGTAGATGGCGAAGAAGCTGAAGGAGAAGCGGGAGCTATAGAGCAGAGCAGGAGAGAGGGATGTGAAGAGGAGCGCGAGAGGACGATAAAAAGTGAAAAAGAGAGGCAAAAAGGGGTTGGAAATGAGAGGGGAGGGCCCTCGAGAGGGAGACGCTGACGGGGGATCCTCCCCTGAAACGTCCGGAGAGATTCTTTTTTCCCTTATTCCGCACTGGGAGAATGTGATATATTGCATAGCGCGTCCCTAGCCATCGTATTTGGTTTAGTTTTTCCCGCCAAATTCCCTGCCCTCTGGGCCACCGAACATGCACACGTACCCACACAGGCTCGAGCGCGCGCGCTTACCTCTCGTCTGTTTGAAATTCACCCATTTACAAGCACAAAGAGGGTCTTCTTAGCTTGATTAATTATCACTCGCCTGACGCGCGTTTGTGCCGCGATGTCGAGACATCACATCGCAAATTCGTCTCATCCTTAATGCAATAATCGTAACATGTGATTTAATGTTTAACCGACGTCGCGTTTCGTTTTTACCACAATTTGCCATTCTCTCGTTTCCATTTTTCAGATTGCGCGAAATATTTGTTTTCGAGCTAATCAACGATGAATTCATTTGTAACGGGCAATGCTCATTATACGTTTTTTGTCCTTGCATATTGTTGTAATAATTGCATTTTGATTATGTCCCCGATTATGCGCGGTGATAATTTGTTTTTTTCGAATGTTTGTATTTTTATTCATGCATGTGTTTGGTCGTCTTCCTAAAGCGAGATATCAAAAATTAACACAAACGTTCATGTCGTGCGATGATGCGGAAAGGTAAATCACGCCCGTATCAATATTTTTCCAACGATTCTCAAGTTTTGTATGATTAAATGCAAATAAAGTCTGCACGGTCAAACACACAAATAAGCTCGATGACATTTTATTTCGCGATTTGTTAGGAAAATTGTACAGTCATTTCCCGAGTTTACGCGCTTATACAGCGGCTAAATCGAGTCTATCCACTCCACACAACTCTATCATGATTGATAAATGTATTAAGTTGATAAACGCATTTATTAACGGCGATATGCAGTTCAATCGTTAATGACGTTACTTTGTTTAGCAGAGCTTGTCACAAAACAACTTCATATTTATATAAAATTTACTTTGGAGGTCGCTAATTCATCGGCAAATTACTTTACAAGCAGAATTTCATCTGTTTATTCCAAACTTTAAGGGCAAAAACAATTTGTTGCTCAATAATTCAGCGGGTCTTATAACTTATTGTTCCTCAAAATTGATTTCCGTGTCTCGGTTATTGATTACGAAAAATCGAAAGTACTTTCACGCGAACGCTTTTTTTCCAGAAGTCAACGCGAAATAAAAAACGCAGATGAACCGATTCTCATTGTTGCGAGCTTTTACTACTTTTTTCCGCTGTAACCGTGTTTTACAACATGGCTGAATAATTTCCATTCTGAAAATTTGACGCTCGTTTAACAGTTTATTTGTTGTCGCTGAATTTGAGTTTAATGAAAGTAAAGTTTACCTTTACTTACGTTTTAAGATGGATTACGTAAAGCCAGCACTAACATGAGACTCAATTATTCAATAATGGTTGCGGCATCCTGGAAATTGAACCAATTTGCACTCTGCCTAAATGTTACATTACTCGATGTACCATAATTTAACTAGAGTTAATACCCCAGAGCACACATTATTTCAGTCAATTTTCATTCTCGGTGAAAGACTGCCGAACCAATTCAATTTCTTTAGGCGATAATTTTACATTAAACGCGAGACATTTTCGGCTGTTTTATAAACAATTCAATCACATTAATGGACATTAGTATTTTCCTTTGTTAGGTGCAAAAAGCGACGATTATTTCGATCAAATAATTTCTCAATTGAACTTTAAGTAACATATCGACTTTCAGTCTTCCTCACACTACGATTTATACAAAACAAGGTTAGTACGTTGTAACATCGATGGATATTTTGTTTCAATCGACCGCGGTAATTGAATCTTCTCCTATTTATTACTATTTTCAAGACTGAAGCAAAATTTTCATTTAATCACATCCTTCATCATTCTCTGTTTTTTAAATAAAAAACTATGTTTAAGGGAATTGATATTTCGCCAACAAAATAATTAAGTTAAGATACTTGACATGTACAAAATGTTTTGCGAGTTTCGACGTCAAAATCGTGGTTCGTTTGCGATTGATTTCAAGTTCAATTGGAAAAATGCAGGCGTCTATGCACCAAGGATTACGAGAAAGAAAAAAGTATTGCATTTCTCTGTGAACTTGTTTTACGAGATAAGCATGCGAATGCAAAGAGGTGGATTCAATCGATCGAATTTTGATTCAACTTCCCTTTCGGTATCGATGCGCAAGAAGATTCTATTAATAGCGCGTTCAAAGACTTTCTCGTGTTTGAAGAAAAACCCATAATTCATCAATTCAATTTTTATCGCGCCTATTTTTTATTCGCATAATTATTCGAAAACACCTCAACGGTAAATTTTGTATCAAAAACATCGAAGTGTGCGTCGTTATTTTTTCGGTGAGCAAGGACTAATTATTGTAAATAATTTTGTTAGCACGCGCATAATGTGACGATGGCAAATGCAATGTGTACGCGGGGAAAACGATCGATAAATATACTTGTATTTGGTTTCGATCACCCATGTCTCAATCTGCAGCCCCGTATCTCATGGATTATGTTTTATTTCAATGTTTATTTTCGAGTACTCAATTAGAGATTGCATTATGTAAAGAAATTTTCAGCGAACGCGTAAAACAACACCTTCAACTATAGTTTCCCATACAGAATAATATTGAAATATATTCACATTTGTTAAGCAACATTTCTAGAATCAATTTTCACGCGATGAAAATCGTCTTTGATTCAATTACTTATTGTATTTTTAAAACGAGAGGTCGCGTAGGAAATTGTGAAAATTATTTGTTTATGAAAGCATGAATATGTAACGTGTAAATTCGCATATGATGAAAGTATAATTGATCATAATGTAAATATAATTTTATTGAAAAATTGTGGACAGAATTGATGTTATGGCGCATTCAAAACTCGCATTGTGAAACTCTCTCGTCTAACATCAATGGTCTCTGGGATAATAGAGAAACATGACATTATCCGTTTCAGTTGAGAGTGTGCAATAAAGGGTTAACTTTACAGTTGTATTAATCTCTCACTTTACATACAAAACGTTCATGTGCAAAATTGGAATTGTTAATAATCCTGTTTAGAATTGGATTCTCTCAATTACGTAACAATTTAATCATCGAATTTTACACGAAAAGCTGGTTATCGCAAAGCGCGAAGCCTTCATTCAAAACTCAAGCACGAAAAACCGTGCATTGCCCTCCGCTCGATGATTTTTCCGGAACGACCGCGCGGGGGCGTTTATTTCGACTCGGAAATGCCCAAAAACGCAGTAGATTAAATCCTTCCTGGAATCCGAAAAAACGGAGTCGTCCCAACGAGGGCGTATGCGAAAGACGACCTCGTTATTACGCGTAATTAATTTTTAGCGAATCGTGGCAGCGACAGAATCTTCCTGGGGACTCGAGCCGATCAATGAAGGACTCGACGACCGCGGGAGCATTTAAAGCGCGAGGCAATTATCAATTATAATGCCTCGCAATAATGATAACAATCCGACATATCGAAAATTCCCGGCGTACATAATGTTTTTGAAAGCAAGAGCCGTAGGAATCGTCGGCGACTTGGTCGGCGGTGGCGGCGGCGGTATAGCCAGCGGTGTATGCGAATGATGAGGAATATTTCAGAGGATTTTTAAACAGGATATGACCCCTCGCTAGGATTTCCTGTCCAAGGATAGTAACGTCGAGAAGACGAAGAGGTCTCTCTCTCTCTGTTCTCGCGAGGGTGGCTGGTTAATGTTCTATTCAACGCATGAGAGTTAGCCGCCCCCACTCTTTGGTCGCTGCACCAATCGTATCTCGGGGTAGTTTTTGCCTCCCCTCGTTAGGTACTACCGAGCCTCGGAATCGCACGCGTCGTACGTATGTATTTTTCCCCTCTGAGGTTACAAGGGTGGCCTCACTCTCCCGCTCTCTTGCGCGCAAGGGTAGGTAGGATAGAGAAATGGGCTGGTGATGCTGCTGTACGAGCGGAGCTAGTGGCGGTGGCCGCCGACGCCGCCGCCGACGCCGCTGCGAGGGACATGCGAATGTGCGCAGTACGCAAGTTTTACACGAACGATAGCGCCGAAACCTAGGGATCAATCGCAATGCAACGTCCCTTGTACTTTTAACGCTTAACAATTTCTAATGCCAGAGACTATTACCGCTACTTCCGTTCCTTCTTTCTCCTTCAAGCCCTTCAAATTGAGCTTGGGTTCGTCTCAACTCGACGAGTCATTTGTTTGCCAGCTTTTTACTATCCTCC
>JABFQM010002367.1:0-15393 GCA_022816865.1 Zelostemma sp. ZL-2020 | reverse complement strand
TCCTGTTTCAGTAGACCACTTCGTACTCTCAGAAGAGGAGGACAAGGATTGGACTTGCGATTGTTGGACAAATCCATAGGCGTCGGCATCAAGGTCCCAATAGGTTTGCAGCTGAGTTTAGGTTTGGAGTGAAAACTTTTCTCCGTCGTTCTATGCCCTTCGTCGGTGTGCCTTGCACGCGAAGGTTTTTGTTGCAAGCCAGGATACGGAGCATCCCCATAATCCAGAACATGTTGAAGATGCGCCAATGATATCACCAAAAGGTTCGGATCTTTCAACAATTCCGAGTTGGACAGAGCTTCTGGTAATCTCAAATCCGGTCTCGTAGCTAGTAGTTTGGGAATTCCCGTAGAAGGTGATGCTGCCAAAACTGGCAGGTAATCGCGAGGTACCAAGAGAGGATCAGGAATATGATGCGCCGAAGTTCTGATAAGTTCTCTTAATTGGTTCGCCGGATCTAGTTGGATCTCAGCACTCGTCGACGTAGCGTAAGTTTGTTGGTAGTCACTAGGAGTTCTGGGTACATAAGATCTATTCATCATCTGCTTCTGGTTCTGGTAATTATATTCACAATGTTTAATCAAATTTTGTCCTCTCTGAGAATGGAGATGACTGGCCCACTCCAAAGGCATTGATCTTTGCGGAGATACGTAGTTGGCGATGAAATGTTTACTGAGGATGTCTCCGTTGCAGAAGAGTCTGCTTGGAAAATGCAAGTCTTCCCGGATCCTCGGTAAATGGTCACGAATAGCGTTGGCGGTGGTAGGTTTCTGAGCAGAGTTCGCTGCTTTTGTGATCAACGGTTCCACTCGATTCGCGAATCCTTCCGTCTGCTGTTTTTGTTTCTCCAAATCATTCGCGAGACGCGGCGAAGATAAAATCCCCCGGAGCGTGAGATCGTTTCTATTGGCATCTTCCGAACATGATACCGAACAAGGTGGACTCGGGAGTAGCCTTTCCAAGTACCCCGAGGTGGTTTTCTTCGCATGAAGGTAGGGAATCCCGCTGGGCTGCGGCGATACAACGGCACCTCGAGATTTCAAATTGTCAACGATGGGATCGTTCAAATAACGAACGTTCGATAGTTTGGCTTGAGCTTCGTTGCTTCGGTTCGGAATTTTAGGGCCGCATTTCATGCTGTTCCGCGTTTCATCCGGCTTCGGTCTTTCTTCGAGAGGTCGGAGCTGAGGGATATCTTTGGGCACGGTTTTGGACACTCGTCCAAGGTTTCTCTGATTCTGTTTCTGAAGATCCTCGAGAACCTGGGAGTCGCAATCGTCTATATCCGGGATCTCTTGAGTCTCAAATCCTTCGCTGCATTCTTCTAAACGCTGACAATTCACAGTACTTTCCGGTGATTCCACGTGCCTCTTCGATGCCAAAAACGTAGAATTCGAAGGAGAAATCACGGGATTCGACGCCTGAGACCAATGCTTGTAATTGGGTATGTTTATGTAAATTTTGGGCACTCGGTGATCGATCTTATTCAAGTTACTCTCCGAAGATGGTTCCCGCGACGAAGGTGTTCCCGTGAAGATTAATTTCACGGGACTCTCAGTTGGCTCGCTTTGAGAATCAGGCGATCGACTCGGCGGAGAAGATTTCTTCGCTGCGAATTCGGTCGCTTCGGGTAATCGAGGTTTCACCGCTAGCGAAACAGAAAGACCCGAAGTGTTTTGAAGAACCTTCAAAAGTTCAACATTGTCATCATAATCTGGATGTTTTTTCATCGGTTCCTTCTCTTGCGAAACCGTTGGAACCTGAGACGCTGTTACATCATTTTCCGGATGGGAAGGACCATTTTCTATCGTTTCCTGAGAAATCGTATCGTTCGCCGTGGTGATATTCACTTCATCCTCCGTTTTATCCTGATTCCCATCATTAACTTCTATCTCAGGAGAAGGCATCACCACGGTTTCTGTATTTTCCAAGTTTACCTTAGGTCTTGGACCATAAATCAATTCATTGCTGTCGTCTATGAACCCGGAAAGACTAGTAATGATATCTGGTAGTTTCTGCAGTGTTTCCGGCTCTGGTGAATCAACTTTTTCAGAATTCGGCTCATCAACGCGCGTCACTTCGATCACATTTCCACTGCCTTCGGATTTTTCGCAAGGTTTACTATCGAAATGATCAACTTTATCAACACCCTCGGAATCAACAACCGACTCCACATTCGAATTTGGACAACTACCGACATCCAGTAGGCTAAGAATTTCCCGAAGATCATTCTTGTGGATCACAGTTGGCTCTTTATCACATTCGATAAGTTCATCTTCATCCTCGTCATCATCTTCATCATCATCTTCAACTCCTTCATCGTCCGCATCGTTATTCTCTTCATCATTCCGTTCATCATCTCCCTCATCGTCATCTTCATCTTCCTTCGCCGCTGTATTCTCCGTCTCTATTTCTTCCGCTTCTTTATCCTCTTCCGGCTCCTTCTTCTCTTGTTTTATCAAGTTTAATAAATTATTATGAACCCTTTTTGGCAACTGAGACAAGTGCAACTGTTCCAAAACGACTCGCGGCTGGAGCAACTTATTCGTCTGCATCTTTTCAAGATCGGAAAATTTGATTCTAAATCTTTTCTGGCAAATGCTATTCACTTGAGACTGATGCTGGTCATTTTTGGCGTCGACTTTACTGTCGATACAATTCTCGTTCCGCCTCTTCTTCTCGTCCATCTCGTCATCGTCATCTTCATCAGCCATATCTTCTTCGGATCGCGTAGGTTTCTTTCTTCTACGACATTTCTTCATCTTCCGACGTCTCTTCGACTTCCAATTCGATCGAATTCGCCCTTCGCTGGACATTCGCTCCGAAGACAGGTCAAAACTTCTCTTCCTTTTGCGACTTCGAATGAGACCGTTATACTTGTTCCGTCTTTCTCGAATGTCCTCCATATCCGTTGTCCTATCCGTACTATTGGTACGACTTTTACCCGAAATCTTTTCGGAATCGCTGTTGATAGAATGCTTGGATCGATCTATCTTCGCTCCATGTTCCGTTTCATCCGTGGACATCGCCGAAGTCATCGACGTCGTCTCCGATATCCCAGAAGCCGGCGTTGATACCGCATAAGTATTCGACGCCGTCCTTGGAATCGAACGCCATCCCTGAGGGGTTTTCCTCAACTTGATGCGATTCCACTTGTCGTAATCTTCGCACCTCACCTCGACGATCTCTTGCTCGCGCTGCGAGGTCCACAAGAATATAGGATTCACCTTGGGTCTCTTCTCCTCCAGCTTCTCCTGGTCATCTTTCTCATTTTCTTGGCTCATCACTCCATCAAAAGCACTGTGTATTATCTTTGAGTCGCTCAATGCGCTTCTTGGTTCCCTCTTTTCCCGTCATACGTTCATTCTCATCTTCGCATCTCGCATCCTTTAACGTGAAAAAAATGCAAAAGATGATTCTACTTGCGAAGCAACATAATGACGGATTTGTCGGGCGTACCTTGTAACGTGCCAAGACCTTGATGGTTGAACGTCAACTCTATTCAACGATCAACAATACTTTGATCGTACGAGACGTGGCATGGACAGAGCGCGTCCAGTTGAGTGTGGATTGCGCCGACTCCGCTGTTGTTGGCGTCACATCGCAAACTAAGGTTGGAACGACGTCGCGATTGATCATTCCTAGTTGTATAATGCTTTCAAGATCAATCACATTCTCGCTACGTTTCGCGAATTAACTTCCAATCGGCGAAATCATTCTCGATCTCTCGCCGCATCCTCCACATCTTCTAGAAAATGTCTCTATATCAGTCTCTTTCCAATCTTGGCTTACGCGCGATCTTCATTAATCCGCGAATTCGTGTACATCTACTTACTCGGTAAAGCCGGCACGAAGTGTACTATTATTAATAGAGAATCCGCAGAGGGCATCGACTCGGATCGAGCATTATGCGTCGAGACGTTGAACTATCGAACCGACGTGCATTTGCAAAACAATGATCCTCGTTCGCGTCATCGGGGCCTATCAATTCAACATTTTCCAAATCTGTCGTAACTCGTGGATGCAATGGGCAGCTCCTCGGAGTATCAACGCCAAAAGAATTCCTCGTCCGAGAAGGGCGACGAATCTCGGCATGCTTTCCGAAGATACCAGTCGTTAATTAGCAGCAATTAGAGGTCTCGCGAGGCAACCGCTGCACTATTCGACCCAAGGTCGTCACTTCTGGACACGAATCAGCCGCGGAAGCGCGACAGCGACCTCGAGATCGGGAAATTCGGTAACTTTGGTGCACGTTCTTCGATCGATCAAGGACTTGTCAACGGTGACATAATCCCGAAGCACGACGCGAGTTCATCAACCGGCGACGCCGTCCCGTGACGCGCGGAACCACTGCCTAGTAGACACTGCCTGCTTCTCGCCACCTCCTCTCCGCCCCATCTTCGCGATCCTGCCCCTCCACGGTTCGCCATTGGAAAACCCCTTGCCCCGCGGTACCCACGTCCCACTATTTCTCGGCGCCGCCGCCCCTCGACGCGCCCTGGGGCCGCCAACCTGCGACCGCCGAGCCGCGTCAACGGGAGGAAAAGGAGAGGAAGAATTCACTCGTACGCGTGCATTTTGCGAAGGGATAGGGAACATTGCGAAATGAATGAAAGAGGCGGAGAGGAAAAGCTCCGGCTGCGTTGGCGCTTGGGGTGTGCAAAAAGTAGCCCCGGTTTATGACATGTCCTTCGGGTCAGATCCGGCGCAGGATCTGCTTGGAATTATGACTGGGGCGGGTGGAAAATTGGGGTTCTTTTGCAAGGGTTGTTGTTTTCAGACGAAGCGAATTGAAAATCTTGAAAAACAGTTCGAACAATTGGTTGTCATTTGAAACGCAATTGTTTTTCCGGGAAGCCACGGAAATGTACGGTTTTAGAAAGAGCGGATAAAACTTTCCACCGCAAATTGCAGATTGTAAATTCGTAATGAGGATATTTCTTTTCAGCGTTTCCCGTGAATGAAGTGCAAACTTTTCCGTCATTTTTTCCTGTTCCGCGGGATGCGCCATGAATTTTTTAGATCGAGAACTAATAAATATTCGCGCGCTTTAGATCGATTCGAAATGCTTATGAGGAATTTGAGCTGGGCATTCGGGGTTGTTGAAATTGGATAACGCGATTAGAAGATTACGAGGGACGCGAATGTGTGGCTTATTATGAATACCCGTGACGTAAAGAATCCGAATCGATAAAAGCGAGGCAAGAGTTACATCCGGAGTTATATTGCACCGGGAAAAGATATTGCATGATTGAGGTTGCAAAAATTCGCATTTCGCGACTCAATTTCCTTCTCAACCACAATTTTTTCAACGTTTTTCAACCTTGCAAACCGCAATTTAAGTACCCGATTTTAGACCAATGAAAAGGCGAGAAAAATTCGGCCTTGGAATCTTCCAAAGCGCGATTTCGAGGATTGAATAAAAGCGACGAAGAAAATGAGGCGAAGAATCACTGCCGGGGTGAATGTGTGAGAAAGGGAATCCCCGCGTTAATATTTTATTCGACAATTAATTAAAGAAGACTCGTGGGACGACGCACGCACGGAATACATTAAGTGTCGCATTTCTTTTGCTCTCGGTCGCTTCGTACGCAACGCGGCTTTCGTTATCTTGATTCGTTCCAACGAAGAAATGACCATCCGATAAACAACTAATAATTTTCAGCTTTTTTTCTCGTAAATTAATTTTTTGAGCTCGGTAGACAATTTTAATCGCTTTTTCATCGGTTTTCTCTGCTTTTCCTTGTCACGTTCGGAATTGGAAGCGTTTGTTTCTAAAAATACTTTTCCTCGTCGGAAAAATGAGCGAGGATTCGAGATAAATGCACAGCCGCGTCATTATCGCCTCGCATGTTTGTTATCGGCGGGTATTGCCTCTTTAGAGGATTAGGAACGTCGAGATTGGGTGCCAAGGGACGAGTTTTGATGCCCCTTTATTATCCGCTGACTTATTTTAAGCTCGTTTCCAAACGCTTTTATACCTTTGAAACCCAATTTTAAAAACGAAATTGCAAGCCCTGGAAATGTCGATTGTTTACGACTAAAACATCGTTATCGAAAATGCATTGGCTATTTTTTAAGTGTTATCAATCGACGATTTAAGGACTGTTCGATGACCCAGTTACTGAGTGACAGAATTTTGTTTCTTTACGTAACGTGCGCAATTATTTCAAGTGCTTTTCAGCGTCACGAGAAAATACGTGAAACAATGCGCGGTAATTGAATAATTCTCGCGGGCTTGTCTTTGAGATACGGAATGACGCGCGAGAAAATCGTGATTGCCGAATGACAAACATTGTTTTTCTTCCGTTTTTCTGAAAAAAACAAGAAATCCATACTTTTCCGTTCGGGTGATGCCGCGGGACATTAAACATTAATTGAGTTTCTTTATTTTAACTCCGCGCCCTTGAACACGTAAGAATAGATCGATCGGGTGCGCCATTTGTTCAACGTTTGGTATCTCGAACTAAATTTATCACATTTTACGACGATCCCATCGAGCCGCAATATTATTAACTTTTCGCGAAATTGCATCCCGAACTTTGGCGTGACATCATTCTCGGAGAATTTTATATTCCAACCCTTCGCGGCTTCGAATTCTCAGAATTTTAAGTGCCAATTAACGCGGGAAAGTTTGTTATCGCGGGGCTCGGGTTCTCCGACTTAAATTTTAATAACGACGCGTTTTTCGGGGGAAGTTTGTTTACGTTTGGAAGTCGGAATGTTCCTCGTCCCGAATCGATGATTAAGTCTCGGAGCGCGCCGAAGTTTATTATCTTTGAACTATTTCCGTGCTTTCGGGGAAAATCGTCATTTGAATCATCCCCGGATTTCGCGGGGTCGCGATTTATCCGAAATGCGCGGCAAAGAGAATTCAAAAAAAGGCTTGGAATTTTTAAATTTCGTATTTTCAGGTCGAAAATTTCTAGTTCCGCCGATCGATACTAATGTGAGTGCAAAATGCAATCACCTTATTTAACGACGTTGCGCCGACACGCACGCCGCGAACGCGCGCGCGCCGATTCCTCGTCTACGGGAATTGCCCGCGATCGAGCCTCTTCGACCGGTCTGTCTACTCTTGCCTTCTCCTGCTGCCGACGATAATAAAGTTGAAAAGGCTCTGGATCGCCGCGTCAGTTCGATCGGGGACATCAGACGCCGCGTACGCGACATTCGAATTCGCGCGCGGTCCTTTGAATTTCCCGCGCGCACGTGTTCAAAAACGCATCGACGCGTTCGAAAAGAACGCGGTTTAACCGGAAATAATCAGCTCATCTTTACCGGGGATCTCGCACGTACTTTAATTACGAGACACTTACATCGCGCGATACGCTTTTGAATTGTTCGATGTATTTTGTTCGATCGATGAAATGGTGCGGAAGGCGCCGAAAACTTTCGCGTTTCTCGTGAGCTTTCCGTCGAAGTCTCGGAACTCCGAGGGCGAGTGAATCGATCGATCGGCGAGGGAAATTTGCGTTGACCTGGCAATGGGTTTCTCGGTTTAGAAATTCGGCTTTTTCGGGCAAGGAATCGCGGAAAACTCGAGCCATGATTCGTTTTTCGATTTTTCCGGTTTTGGTTTTCATTTTCGCGCAGTCTCGAAATGTTCGAACGCAAGAAACTTCCGCGCCCACGATTTTTTTCGTCGAGCTGGTGAGTTTTGAGGCAATTATTTTATTTTAACTAAATTAATCGAAGGCCATGTTAATAAATTTGGTATATTTATTTTTTAAATTTCGTGCACGAAGTTTTGCCCAATCAAACACGAACGTTGAAGTTTATCTTGATCATTGGTGACCTGGAGTAAAATTGATTTTACTCCAATGACAAAATTCCCGATTTTAATCTGCTCTTAAACAAATCTTGAAAATGTCTCTAATAATACGGAATTTTGTGAATCCAAAATTAGTTGTTTCCAACATATCGCGACTTAATCGCCGATTATTTTGAGCGCCAATTTTGATCCTCCGACAACCTCGAGATTACAGTACAATGTAATCTTCATTCGCTATCACAACAATCGAATAATCTCAAAAATATTGACATCGTTTCGAAATTCATTTTAATTTTTTCAATTTATTTCGCTAGAATTAATGTTCAACAGTATGGAAACATGAGAAAAAAAAAAATGGCGCGGCCAATTCTTCGACTAATTTCTCATTTCGCGTTTTTCAATTCACTTTTTATAAAAAATGTGAAACGTCGAAAATTGTAAACAAAATTAAAACCGAATTAGTAAAAAATGCGAGGACTGATTTTTATAATTCGACAATCGGTGGCTTTTTCAAGATCTAATGGTTTTCGAATAAATTTCGAGGTTACATAATATGACATCGAAAACGCAAAAAACAAAGAATTATAATAAAGGAAGAAAACGAACGTCATTATATACACAAGACGTTTCATAACGACTCCTTCCAATTTCAGTTCATCATTTTGTCATTAATTACTTCGAAAAATCAAAAACCTTTTTTATCACCTTGAATTTATTCGGGGCCATAGATTTCTCAACGATAAAAGAGGAGTTCAAACTTGATAACACGTAGAAAACTCGCATGACTAATTTGACATTTCGAGCCACCCTAATGATCGCAATTATCTTTTTTTATCTCCATTTCAAGTCGGACTCTTTCAAAATCGTGGCATTCATAAAAAAAATCGGGTAATTTGCATAATTTGTATTCCATGGTGGACCATAATAAATAATTAACGCCGGAATGTTAAAAAGGAAACCAGAAAGGCTTGATCGATCCAAGACCTCAGGATCAAATAATTCTCTTTCCCACAGATTTTTAATCACGAGAATCGGAAAAAAAAATAAAAAATTTGCATACCGGACTCCCCGGTCGGTAATTTCGAAATAGAGGCGATTTTGAAAAACGAGTTTTTTACGCAGAACGAGACGGTTCCCGGGGATTACAAGGGTCTGCCATTGGTTGGCAAATGCTGTCATGGCGGCCAAGTGCTTGTCAAAAGTGACGATGATCCGGCGTTCTGTCGCGCGTCGGAATCACGAGATTTGGATCCTTTTTTGCCCGAATTCAACAAGTTCAATAGCACCGGGCTTTGGGCCCCTGGTGACAGGGAAGAAAAATTCGTCGCGATCATCGGTCATCGGTGCCGGCACAAAAGGTAAATAAAGATAAGATTGATAAGAATTACACGCATTTTGCTTTTGATTGCAACGAATGAAAAATGCTTTATCAGCTGCGATCGATTATCGTAATCTTCGAGATTAACGCAATCGCGTTTGGAGTAAAAATGGGACTTTGCGCTGTTTTTTGAAATTTTTTGTGGAATGGAAACTGTAAAAACCGCAACAGCTTTTTGTATAACTGTAATTTTTTTTCATTTTATTAAATTCTTTTTACTTTTTTTGAAGAGATTTTGTCTAATTGAAAAAAGGTATTACATTTCATAATATCGTGTTATCGGAGTTAATTCTTGGAATTTGTTTTTTTTCCATCGCGAATTATTTGAAATCTTCGAGATATCGATGGAGAGCGCGAGTTTAAAAATTTTGGCGGGAACCTGACCTGAAATTTCCTCAACATCGATATTTGCACTTGCAATATTTACAATTGCATTTCGAAAACTCTCGATTTCGATTTGCCAATGGTTTTCCAGAAATATTCATGATAAATATTTGCAATGAAAATAATGATAACTAAAGATGAATCCAAAACTATTTTCGAATCAGAATTTACTCCAATTCCAATAGCACGATCAATAATTCAAAAATTGCGAATCGATGTAAAGCGCGCGAAGCGCGTTTTTAATTTAAAAAAATTCAAAAATATATTTCGAAACGGTTATCAGTGTTCAACAGAAAAATCTATTTCAGTGTTATCTTCTATTATAATAATGTTATCTCTATTATTTATCCTGAAATAAGTGATTGTCATTAATTATTTCGTAGGACAAATGAGATATTACAGAAAACGTTAATAATTGTAAAGGGGATTCAAGGGTACCAACAAGCGAAAAACAAAACATCCCATGTATTATAGTGACAAAAAAAGGCCCTAGTGTTTTACTTCGAAAATAACATCGAGAAATTTTTCCCATTGAACACAGATTTCCGCGGAAGTATTACGTTAATTATCTAATTACTTATTTGTTATTTTCAAGGTACATACTACAGCCCGAGGACTATCCCGGCGATGTTCATTACTTATTAATGAACGGCTCCTTGGTTATTTTCACTCAAGATCGATGGCCTTCCCTGCTCTCCCCCGGAATCGACTATTGCATGGAAATCGTGCCGAAACAAGGCCTTCGAACTCTCGTCTGTTTTCCCGAAGGTTTCCCATTAATTTCTCAACCACAAACATATCAAACATGCAAAAAAACAATCATTTTCCAAAAAAATAAATCGCGAAATAATTAAAACGTTCATTAAATTAATTAACAATTTTCTCTTAATTAAATCGAAGTTTGTTTTCCAGCTTCCACGGAATCCTCGCGAGATGTCCGACTTTTGCTGTACGGCATCGGTCTCTTGATTTCGGTGCCATTTTTGATCCTCACGATCCTCGCGTATTCGATCACCCCGAAATTGAGGGACGTTCATGGGAAAGCCCTTTGCAATTATTGCGTTTGTCTCGCGATTGCGTTCATTAGTCTCGCCATGGCTCAACTGGCCAGCTCTTACTTCAACACCGAGATTTGTATTTCGATAGGTAAAGTTTTTCCCGCCAAAAATTACGAAAAACTTCGTCCTGAATTTTACATTTTCCTACTTTCTAATTATTTATAGAGTGAAATAATCGACCAGAAATTGCAAAAAAAAGTAAAAATCTTTCTCTGAATTGTCCCAACAGCGTTCATCATCCAATTTTCCTTCGTGGCGTGTTTTTTCTGGCTCAACGTGATGTGCATCGAGACCTGGTTCCTGGTGCGGCGCCAACTCGAAGGGGAATTGAATTTCCGGCGCGACTCGCAAAAACTCTTTTTCTACTACTCTTTATGGGGCTGGGGCCCCCCCGCAACCCTCATCCTCGTCTCGATGATCATGGACTTCAGCCCCATGATACCGATGAGCTACGTGAAACCGAACTTCGGACAAAACAGTTGCTGGTTCAAATGTTGGTTCCATTGTCTCGGGAGTAGAATGCGACAAGGACAAAGCGGGGAAAAATGAAGGATGGAGCGAGGAAACTTTGCGCCACCCTGTACATCACAATTATCAATAATTTCTTTCCCCGTTTATTTGATAATTGTGACATACAAAATGACGCAAAGTTTCCTCGCTCCATCCTTTTTTCCCCTTTGTCCTTGTCTCATTCTTCTTAAATCTTAACCCGCTGAAATCGTTTCGCAAAATGTTCTACATGTTTTTCAGCCAACGAAGGAGCGATGCCGTACTTTTACTTCCCGGTGGGTCTTCTCGTTTTGGCAAATCTCACGCTCTTCATTCTCACAGCGATAAGAATGGCGAAATATCAGCGTCAACTCGACCTCCAATTTCTCGCGAGGAACCGGGCGTCGGATCGGAAAGAACAAAGAGTTTTTCGCAGACTGAAGAGGATGTTTTACATGGTCCTCGGACTCTTTTTTCTCATGGGGTTGAACTGGTCGGTGGAAGTATTGTCCTGGTGGGCAGGAGGCGATTTCATCGCGTGGAGTGCTTTCGACCTTGTCAACGCGCTCCAAGGAATCGTCATATTTTGCGTCTTTGTTCTGAGAGCGCCGATCCGCGACCTGGTCTGGTACCAAGTGCAAAAAATGCGCGGCGTCGACGTGAATGAACCTGATATTGCGAGGATGGATCTTTATCTGCTTCCACTTTCCAACGGGGACGCGATTAGCTGAGGAAATCGGAATTTTCGTCAGGCCTCGAGCATGGTCTGACGTTAGAGACAATTGTGTATTTATTTTTTGTTTTAAGCGAGTTGACGAAAGTATTTATTTTCGTAGGTTTTGTACTGTAAATTATGTAAGTTTTGTACATGTTTTTGCTGTATTTAATCGCCAAAGTGCAATTGCTAGTTATTATAGACAATCGTAAAATCATGCTCGTAGAAATGCTAATTATATCGTCGGAAACAACGCTAAAAATATGTACGCCGCGCACAACTGCCAGCTTCGAGTCTGTGATTTCTGAAAATGTCATATGCAACTGTGAAATACAATTTTTCTACACTTTAGACATTGAGCACTTTTTCTTTAGTTGGTTTGAAAATCAAGCTTTTCTCATGTTCGCCTTTAGATGAAACGGAACTTTCGAAGTAACAAAAATAGATTTTTTATTTGTTTGTTCATACAGATTTGTTCATTTGCCTCTGTACAGATCATTCAATAACGAATAAATTAGCCCGAGCCACGCGGACGTTACGCATTCCGGTTCTATTTATACAGAACATGTCATGATATTTTTTTCATTGTCAAGCTTTAACAATGACTAGGAATTTTCAACGTTACGAAATCGTTTTTGTACATTGGTTTCATATTTCTATGTAAGACAAATCAACTTTCCGCAGCCTAAGGAATAATCTGCTTAAGTGCTAAATCGATAACAAAATAACGAAAAATTAAGCAGCTAACGTACTTGAATTGGACATACAAAAATATAAACTTCGTAATAACTGCATTTGATTTCAGATTCTTAGTTAAATTAACCCCTCACAAAAGCTCACAACCTAAGATCGTTTATAGAAATTCGACTAAATTTGTATCAATTCTTCATTCTCCAAAGTCGATCTCCGATGACCCGAAAACGCCGCGCTAATGCCGAGAACGCCCAAGGCACTTTTTTTCTGAGCCACGTAAACTAAACGGTACATTCCCGGCGCCCTAAGAGCAGTATCGCTGAAGAATATTCGTTTCTCAATCGCCTCCTCTTGCACGGAATCTTCGCTTTTGCCTAAAACAAAAATTCCATAAAATCGGACGAAATACGAAAAACCCAGAAGCTTACATTTTCCGACGTATTCGTATAAAATGTACTCGTCCAGGCTGGAAAATCCGTCCTCGTAGAGGCCGATCCAGTCTTCGTCCCCAGGTATAAAATCCCCGAGCAACTTGTAAGTCACCGAATTTTCCTCGCCCACGTACCAGGTCGTCACTTGCAGTTCGATCCCGTGGTCCTCCACGTTCGGTCTTATCTACTCAACAATTAAAGATTTACAAATCTTGGAATTCTCAAACTCAAACACATGTTCAAAGTCGAAAGTTACCACGACTTCGAATTCGCCGGTTACAGGTTTATGATCAGATTGCACGTAACAGGGATGACTCTTGTAACTAAGTTGCTTGGCCTCGAGTTTCACGTCTTCGTAAACATCCGGAGTAACTTTGTACAGAATCCTATCGGTCCACGACGGTCTGCGTCTGCAAAAACAATGGTTCTTTAAAAGTGTACTAAAATTCAACATCGTAAATACAAAAAGCACCGACTTGAGGTCGTAATCCTGGGACGCGAATTCGAATTTGTACGTGGGGTTAAATGTGATCTCGTTTTCCGTGAGTTCGGAAAAAGCTTCGTCGCTCCGCATCACCGTTTTTAACTGGTCCTTGCCCAGGAGAACGTCGAGCTGTCCCTTTTTCACGAGGAAGTCGATGTCCGAGGCAGTTAGGCCTTCTTGTAATCGAAAGTTCAGGTCGCCGATCCAGAAAACGTAGCTACAAAATGAAGTACATGAATTCGTCGTTTGAACATCGACGGGTAATTATGTACTCGTGGAAGAGGATGTTGGTGGTGACCGGAACCTCGTAACTGTGCTGCTTAAGAATAGTGTTGTAATCCGAAATTCGGTCCGCTAGCAAATGATCGTGCGGCGTCAAATGCGAGTTTACGATGCAGAAATTGACTCCGTAAATGTTCATCCTCGTACTCACGGCGCCTTTGTTTCCCTGGAAATAAAAACTGATTGTCAGCATGAATTTCGCCGAGTCATTGAAGTAATTGATGCTTGCGATGAAGCATTTTTTGTCTCACCCACATGCCCCCGAATCCGGTTCTCGTGTACTGGCACTCGACAGACCTCAAATGCGTCAAATGCTTCCGGAGACAGAAAACGTTGAGCACCAGGCCCTGCAATCTTTGGATCCGTACCTTCACGAAATCGTGTTTCTTCAAAATGTCCCTGGAATTTTTGAAGCGCAAATTCAGGAGAAATTGGACTTTGGGAAACGAGCTTTTTTGCTACCTAAATTCTTTGGTCCAAGGGTCCTCGAAGAAGATGTTCATCACCATGTTTTGAGGCTGGGACTTTACCTCTTGCAACCTTGAAAACAATAGAAAGTTTAGTCGTGTTTCGGCGTTCCGCGGAGGCGAAAACGGGCATTTTTCTTACGCTATTATGTACATGTCCGCTGGTGCATTTTTCTTGTGGAGCGACAAATTCAGGAGGGAATTGAGGTCTTGCTCCGGGGACGTCGTCGCCACGTTCCACGTGACGAAATACAGTCTATAAAAAATACAAAATTCGGTTAAACTTTACGGGAAATTGGGCGAGTTTTGACGATTGAAATAATGCTTTTGAAATTATAAATTGAGTGGTACAAAATAAAGCAGGATCGGTGCTAAAGATAATAATTCGAGCAAAGTTTACAAGTTTTTAATTCTTTATTTCGACGATAATTCTAACCTCATACCTCAATCGATCTGTAACGCTCGCCATGTTTCGAAATGCGAAAAAAGATCGTCGCAGCAAAGTTTAAAACATGTTCAGCGTTTTTTTCGCAAATACGAAAAGTTATTTTAGAAAAAGACACGTTTTCCGCGTAAAGCAAAGATGGATATGTTTCACGAGAGACGCGATTTACACATTTCGCAGCGATATATTTGGAATCGAAATTCCTCGCTTTTGACTCGAACGCGAATTTTTATCGTTACGTAAATTCTTCGGTGTCGTACTTTGACAGGACGCTCCAGACGACTTTCTCGAGCTCACACGTGACGCTCGAGTGCGTCTGCGCATTTATACGACGCATATGTATATTCGAATTCACTTTTACCTCACATTCCCAATGCACAAATCACTTAAAAACAATTGCACGCACGCGCTTAGAACTAGAGCTTTCTTACAAAAAATACGAATGAAAACGTTGTGGAAAAATGAAATATTTAGTTGTAAAAATGGCCAGCCACTTTCGAGATCATACATCAAAATCGTGAGAAACTATTATACATTTTTTGGTTGCAATCGCGTGCATCAAACGTGTTTTCATGGTCGTCAAAACCCGATTGATCCTAAAATCTTCATCAGATATTTCGACGCGATCAACATGATGAACATCTACATCCATGAAATGACAAACTTTTTCATTTACAGTTTTGTGTTGGTAAGGCGATCCGCCGATTAATACGAACATCACGTACTTGTAAAAAAAAATGGTCGTAAACAATCGTTTTTCACGTTGATAAGTTTCACGGGAAATACATAAATG
>JABFQM010002366.1:0-15398 GCA_022816865.1 Zelostemma sp. ZL-2020 | reverse complement strand
GGCGGTGGCCCCCGCGTACTCTTCCTTCTTCCCCTCCCGTGGCCCTCGCGTCATCTCCCGATTGTCCCGTTTTCTTTGGTTTCCAGGGGGGTGTTTATATTTCAAAATATTTTTTTATCATAATGTAATGTTGTTTATTCAAAAACCCTTTTATTTTGTCCCTGTATTTTTTACTAGCGCCCTTTTTTCACCTTCTATCGGAATTTCCCCCCCCCCCCCCGTCAAATGATCAAATCACCTAATCTTGATCCGATTATGCAATTTTATCATTATGTAAATATTTTGTCCGGTAATTGTGTCTCGTTAATTATCCAATAAATATGAGAAATTTGTATGTATACCACACGATTTATCGTTTGTTATAGATCAGATCCATACAAAAGTAAATAGTATCCATAATCATACTTACGTGGCATAAATGATTTCCGTCTACCTCGATTGATTATTGATTATTTAATCCTTACATAATTAGTTCTGAAGAGGGCAAATCATATTATATTTTTAAATAGATAATATTTTAATATGTTATCACGTCATCCAACATTTTTACATCTCCATTAAATTGATTTTAATCTTTGAAGTAAAATATTTGTGTACCAATTTGACGTAAAACGTGAATTGCGGAAATAATTTTATTTGATAGAAATATTGTATCTCGAAAATTTAATCCCAGGTTGCTTCGTACACGGCGTAAGAGCGTATAGTCATGAAGCTACTGGGTTACTGATTCGGTATTCGGTTTGCTCGCTGCTCTGGGTACTTTTACTTTATTTCTATATATATATACGATGTCTGTGAATGGGTACATGCGTGGAAACGCTCACAGTGGTAAGCCCAGCACGCAGTTCTTAGACTTTGCGCTTTTGCGTTTTTTACTTGGGCGAAAGATAGTATTTCAATTATCATTTCTTATTTTCTAGCGCGAGAAATTCTCGAAGCGCATCTCGGGAAAGTCGAATTCTCCGACCTGGTATATCTGCAGTTGCATGCAATTATTGAAGCATGGAGCATCGCGTAAATGGTACCACAGATACGGCACTGAACAGTCGAAATCTCGTGCTGCTTTTCAAACCTTTTTCGAGCTTCGCAGCTGAAGATCCCTGACTTCGTGAGAGCAAACTTGAGGAGTTTCCAGTGTATAATGTCAGGTGAAATAAGCGACCACCTTGGTAAATCAGCATAGCTGATTTAAACTGTGTTATTCCGATTTTTTTCACGTTGACACCTCAAGATATTCCGTTCGTTCACATGTTTGTCCCGAATTATTGTTCGCAAATGTCGCAACGTTAAATTTTACATAATTCGACTATATTAGTACTGCAGCGGATGAAGCAATTCAAATCTGCCACCCTCTATTTGAAATTAAAACACATGCATCTCCTGCCCAGTAAACCGTTGCGCAGCTCGGATAAGGTGCTGCCGCCGCCGCTGCCGCCGCCGCCGCCGCCGCCGCCTTCCTCCTTGTTTTAACATAGTTATGTATGGATGTGTGTACACCACACACACACACACCACGCCACGCACGAGAAACATGGCGGCTCCCGTACGTAGTGGTCTTCGCCAAGTGAAACCAATTTTGTCCCTTGACCATGGAGATGCTCGAAGGAGAACGTTAAATTTGTTCAGAGCGTGGATGCGACAGGTTCCCTATATTGGTAAGCCATTTTTTTATTATTTCAATCGAACTTTTGGTTCTTGCGACATAACCACTAAATTATACGTATTTACGAAAAGTTATAAACATTCGATTTTGATGTCTTTATGTTGAAATAATGAGTTTTCTACTATCTAAATCTAAGCCAGTGAAATCTCACTGATTTTCAGTTGCAATCCAATCAATAGAGCTTATAATAGGAGAGCTTCAATACCTGCTTGCAAAAAGGACAGATATTTTTAGTTTGTGTCGTTTATTGTAGTTTGGCAGAGTTTCGGTGCTCTAATGAAAATCCCGTCGTCTAAATCATCGAAATGACGTCGAAAAAAGATTTGTGCACAATATTTCAGTTCCGGTGACCCCTATGATCAAAATAGTTATTATCAATGTTGTAAAGAAGATCACTCTCTACGACTTTTATACGAAAGCCTTTTTTTATAGGGTACACAGGTTTTGAGATATAGCGGCGTAAAGTTGTAGAGAAAAATTGAAAAATAAAAACGGTAAATTGTTTTCTAAAATGATAATTTTTGTTGGCTTGTCAACAAATTTTATTTTTATTCCAAGAATCGATGTATTATTTTGTTTTTTCGAAAATAGATGAAAAAATGATCAATTTTTACGTCGCAAAGTTTGGCAAATCGAGCAGTAAATGCAGTTGTATTGCATACAGCAATTCCATTTGCTCTTGTATTAAGTACTACATACAGTCACAATTTGAAGAAATGCATTGTTTGGTAAAAAAGGAAAAAAAACGTTGATCTGTTTCAGTGACGGATTACGATATTCCTAAAAGCGAGAGGCAACTGAAAATAAAAATTAGGGACGAGTTCAAAAAGAATAGTAACGTAAAAGATTTGAGAATTATCGACATGCTTATTGTAAAGGTAAATGTTGTCAAGTGATATTGTATGCTCTGTCATTTAATAGCAAGTACAGAAATGTTTGTGTAATTTTAGGGGCAAATGGAATTGAAGGAAACAGCTCAGCGATGGAAAACTAACACGAGCGTAATGTACTTTTTCAAAGACACATGGGAACCGAAGCCAAAAACTTTCCTATCCAAGTTTTTCACTGGTCAGGAATAATAATTTATAGCGATGAGAAATCATAGTCGAAGCGTTGCTTTCATTAATCAAGATGTGTCGTATGTGTAAATAAAAGTGTGAATATGAAAAAAAAAGTGATAATAAAAAGAATATTGCAAATTAATCTGAAAATATTGGGTACTCAATGAGTAAATATTGTAATGTAAAATATGCCTCATTATTTGTAGGCCCGAGAATCGACCTTATCAGCTTAAGGGGTTTTTTTTGCCAATTGAGGAAATCAGACGCCGATTCTACAAACATGATAATATAATGTAGTTAGTATTTAAATGAATGAAACAGAGGAAGGTAAAAGTAAAAGAATAATGGACAATTTTCATATACAAACATAGATGTAATCAGTTATTGCAGAAGGTACATTTCTTATTGGTTATAACAAGACGATTCTTACATTTGTATCAAATCAAATGCATCGCACAATTTCACCAAATCAACTGTTCTCGTCTTTTATATCATGCATGTAAAAAAGCGCATAAAAAAGAACATGCTCTCTCTCATTGCCTGAAATGAATGGTAGTTACATAATATATTACGCATGTGGAAATGAAGATTCAATAATTTCTACCTGAAATTGTGCATTACATGTTGAAGCTCGCAAAGTTCGTTACTCGTTTACAATGATTTCAATACAATTCGTTCCAGTTGAATTATATATTAATCAATATATAATATTAATTCTTAAAATATTGTTCCATTCTTCTGAAAAACGTTTATCAATTCATTTACATAAATATTGTAATAGAATATGCAAAAATATGCAAACAAATGCACATAATTCATTGCTTCTTAGCACATCTAAATTACACATCCATTCTTAGCACATCCAAATTACATGCGTAAAATACACGTCTTATTTTTACTATGCGATACGCGACTATTTGATACATAACCGTCATTAATCTTACATTATTAACGCTATTATTGTCGTTATTATAATATAAAAATAATAAAATCAACAATAAGCCGAGGTGATAAAAATGTTCACCCTGATATTATTTTTAAAATTACTATTGATCAATTATTTACATTGGCAATGTCAGCTCTTTCCATTCATAAATTAGATGATGAATTGTATAATAAGGGTCAGACAGAAAAAGACAGTTTGATGAAAAAGACAAACAATTCGAATCGTTGGTTGTACATATTTACAGTTTATTAAAATTTGTAAAAAAAAAACTGGAAGACAGACACCTTTTATTTTATTGCAAAGCACTTTAGGTACGTCTAAAATTGACTTTTCACAGCCACATGAATAACGTTCCTAACTTAAGTAATCGCTCATAAATATACACATCTCATCGCTCCTGAAACTTACCGATATAAAGTTGCTGTCGTAGCACTTATTCAAGTATATATACACTTATTTACAGTATAATAAAAAGTTTGTTCCTAAACTGACACCATGCAATTTTTCGTCTCATGTTAATCACCCTTTTTGGTCAATGCAAATAATCGTCGGCCTCGCAAACATCACATTTTTAAAGCAATTCTTGGATATGTACAACTTTTCAATAATTGGCAAATTGGCTACTATAATCCGATTTTTGCCATAATTTTGCCGTAAAGTCTATTTTCGCTATATTTTCGATATGCTCGTGTTATAATGGAAAATAGGCCTTACAGAGAAAATCGAGTTATTTGGTTAAGCCCAGCTCCGCCACATAATAATATATCATACGCGCATAAAAAGTTAATTTCGTCACAAAGGCACTATCGCAGGTATTATGGCATTATTTGTGTGTTTTGACACATAAAATATTGACAGTCGTTTGTATAAATTGTAGTAGTATAGAAAAAGAGGAAAAAAAAAAAAAATGTAGCAACATTTCATAAAATGTCTAATGGCAACATTAATCAATTGTATAACATTCGATTCAAGTAATTACCCCCCGACCCTACGAAACGATGCTTGATATTTCATACGATGCTTTCTCGTTCCGGCTGAACCGAGTTGAAACTGGTAACTCCAGGTTTTAGAGAAATATCGCTGTTCCGTAAACCATTGCCATTGAAGAGATTGACCAACCAGCTTCTAATAGAATTCCGCGCGGATGACTTTTTTTCGGGCATCGCGCCGCCCTGCGGCATACTGGGCGACGGTAATGCCTCATCCAGCGAGCGCCACCTTTTTACAGATGTACTTTCCAAACCACCCCCCATGTAATAGTCGTAATTCGCGTCATCCAAAAGCATCGCCGTTTCCGTCGTTTCGTCGTCCTCCAGCTCTTCCTCGACGTTCCGATTACTGCCCGTAATGATAACGTTTCCATTGGGGTAGTTGTTATTTAGCGCTACTACTTTGCCGGCCAGGGCTCGCTTCGAGCACTTGTCACAATTTTCCAAAGAACGGAAACTCTTCTTTGCGACTTTGAAACTTTGCCGCGCCATTTGGAATTCGTTTTTCTTGACATTGCTCAAGGCGTGCTCGAGAAAAGGTAGCAAGTCCAAAGAACGAGATTCGCGAATGGACGCGTAGAAAGGATAATCGCTTGTAGAGGAAGAGCTAGCTATCGTTGACAAAACTCTCCCAGTGTTGTTGCGTCTCGTTAATTTTGAGCTAGCTTCCATGAACAAATCGTCGAGCGCGATCTTTATATTGGCCGCACCAGCGCTCTCCAACTTTTCGGGTATGTGATTGAGCGTGATCTTGGAGACGCTTTCGCTTTTTGAAAGTTGACCGCCGTTGCCGTTGCCATTGCCGCCGCCTATCGATTTGCCAGCGTGCATGGACCGCGACAAGGGCCGCAAATTACTTTCGATGGCCGCTCCTGTGCCGTACTGCGACATGGACCAGTCGTCTTGCTGAACCATTCGCGCCACGTTCGACTGACGTCGGCTTCCTGCTCCAAAATTTATCGAAGAAGCTTGCCGAGAATCGGAGTTTAGCTTCGGACTCCGTCGCGGTCGGCAAAATAGCGGCGGCAAATCGTTGATGTCAACCTGGGAAATGTTTTTTTTTTTTCTTTTTCGATTCGATTCGATTCGATAACTAATAGTGAAAAACTCGTATAAATAACAATGATGTACCTCTCTTTTTTGAATGGCCTTTTCGGTAGCTTCGACCAGCCAATAAGTTTTCACGTCACCCTTTCCCTTCATGGAAACCAGGCCTCTGTCTTCCGTGACGTAACCACCTATCTTGTCCAAAGCTTCTTTGCATTCGCCGCTTATGTGGATTCTCAAAGGTTCACCGCTAGATTCCATACGCGATGCCGTGTTGACCGTATCGCCGAACAAGCAGTACCTGGGCATAGTCAAACCCACAACTCCTGCCACGACTGGCCCTATAGGAATTAATTCGCTTAGCTTGCCAATTCTTTCACTTTCTCTTTTTTCATATCCTCACCTGTGTGAATTCCGATTCTCAATTTCAATGTATCATGAGGTCGATGTGTGATGGTGTGTTGCTTTACCGCATTCAACAAATCCAACGACATCGATGCCACCTCGCCAGCGTGACGATTTCCATTTTTTATTGGCAGCCCGGAGACCTTATATTTAATTTAAAATCATAAGGAAAATCAAGTAAGTTGCCAAGATGCGTGCGTTTGATCAACATTTGAGAAACTAGGTTTTTATTTTCTATACTCACCACCATGTAAGCATCCCCGATAGTTTCAACTTTGTAAACATCGTATCCTTTTATGATTCGATCGAACAAGGTGTAAAGGTCGTTTAAAAAGTTGACGACCTGCGAATTATCAAGTCCAATGTGATTTGGTCACGTTAAATGTAAAATAATGTCAAGATCAGCGTATAAAAAAACGCGGCTGATATAAAATGAATTACTTGGAAAGGAGTACTTTCCGCGGACATGGCTGTAAAGCCGACAATGTCGCTGAAGTAAATCGTGACGAAGTCGAAGGCTTCCGGTTCCACGCCAATACCGTTGGTCAAACAATTGGCGACTGGCCTACGGTGACACAACACGACGAAAAATTTTGAATTTTCTATGAATTATTGAAATGTAATTAAAAAAAAAAAAAAAATGAATGAATGAACGAATGAAAGCAGCTCACTCGGGTAGCATTCTGTGAAGCAAATCCTCGGTCTTTTGTTTCTCCTCGAAAAGCAGCCGAGTGCGTTCGTTGACTAGATCCTCGAGATTGTTCGCATACTTTTCCATCATATCCATCATTTGATCCATAATATTTCGATGCTTGTTACCTTTCATCTTCTTCAGTCGGGTTCTGATCATCTTAAAGTCAGGCCTATGGCTTGGAATTTCCGACCAGCAGTCGTTCATCGTACTCACGACGTAATCGGCGCATTCGGCGTCCGAGTCGAACAGCAGCTCAATATCCGGCCTAAATGGGGCTTCGCCATCTTCCGGGAAACTCTTTACACGTTCAATGATATCTGACAATTGGTTGCAAAAAACACATAAGTATTGTATGTATACTAGGGTGGTCCTAAACATGGCTCAAGCAAAATTTTGCCCGTGCGGCCTCGAGTGCTTGCCTCCGTGCTTAATTTTGATATTAAGGCGTGCCTCAAGGACCCTCATTTTTCCCATTTAAATAACATGGGGTTTTGTCACCTTCGAAGTTTTTATTTTATTCTGAGATTGCGCGAGAGCCGAAAAATCTATAACTTGGCAAAATTGTTGCTTGGACATGCTACTCGTAAGATAAAAAAAATCAGCTCTTCGCGCCTATTAAGGAGCCCTCTGCATCGATTGGCTTATGACTCCAAAAAGTGAAGAAAAATGCATTTTCCACAATTGTTTCATGATCGAATAAATGATGCAGCTCTTGTAGAGCTTATGTTCAGTTCTAAAATCGGTCTAAGCATTTGAAATAAACGAATCACTTTACGCCTTTTAAGAAGCTCCCTAAATAAATTCACTCTTTTACAAATCAGCATCGTTTGAAATGCTAGAACTTGGAAAACAATTCGAGCAATCAATTATTTTTGTGCTTTTTTGTATCAATTTTATTATTATTAGTTAATTTCGAGCACTAAAATCGATGTTAAAATTCAAAGTATTCACAACAACAATTTATTGCATTATTCGTTCGATCATGCAATTAAAAAGAGCCATGTTAAGGGCCACCCTAATGTATACTATCTTTGCGATGATAGTGGAAATAACGGCAAGAGTCACAGTCATCGTCAAGGGGATCCTTCAGTCAACACCTTTGGTAAAAAATCACGATTTTTGAAGAAAAGTTGAACACATTTTTTTCAACCTTTCTCTTTATAACCTTGCAAAACCAGATCTATGCAAAAATTCGTTATCTAGGATTTGAAAGCACGCATCAAAAATCCAACGCGTCAATATCTTCTTGACTCATCCAAGAATCTGTAAAAACATCTGAAACTCGATCGATTGAAAAATGTTTAATTCCCATGTTTTGTGACTTTTCGTCTCAAAAAGTGTAAAAAGTATTTTTCAAAAAAACGTGTTTTTTGGAAAGACAAGGATCGCAGACTTTTGGAAATGTGAATTTTGGCCATTTCACCGAAGGGTCCCCTCTCGAGAGCTGGAGGGGGAGAATTCATCCTTCTTTACCTTTCGGCTCCAAATTAATGCCTCCGAAAGGCCCCTTCCTGCCGATAATCTCGTAAAGGATTATGGCAAAGGCGTAAATGTCACCTTCTTTGGTTCCTCTGATCGGGGCGTCGGGGTACCTAAGTAGTTCCGGCGCTTTCCACAATAAATCTGAAACATTTTTCGCATCAATGAAAATAGATTACAAGAAAAACAAATGACTACAAATCGAGTTAGGTCGAGTTCGTACTTCGATAATACTGATGTTCACCAATGCTATCGGATTCGGCACAATGACGCACTTCGTGAAGCCCAAAATCGGAGACTTGAAGTACCCAGCGTGAAGTCACAACGCAGTTCGAAGACTTAAGATTACCGTGGCAGACTAGGTTAGACGAGTCGTGAATATACAGCATACCCTGCAAATAATCAACTCATCACTCATCGCTGACTGACCTCAAAAATGTCAACAATATTTCAATCTTACCTTAATGAGATCATAAACTAATGATGCGATGAACATATCATCCAACTTTATATCTTCATTTTCGACGATGTCCTAAAAAAGGTATTCATGATTTTACTTATAAAATAATGGATACTTGAGAATCGTGGCGTTATTATGTTCGTTGACTTGATAACATTGCGACCCACATAAAGACTTCCTTTGGCACAATAATCGGTTATCAACAGTATCCTCATTGGCTCGACGCAGGCTCCGATGAACGAATTCAGATTTCCGTGCCTCAAATCCCGCAACGACCGCATCTCCTTCATAACGTCTCGACTGATGTCTTTTTTCTTGGGAAACTTGAGCTCCTTTATTCGCACGACCACGCCATGATAAGTTCCGGTTTGCGCAAATACTTGACCACCGCAACGTGACTCGTATGATATGGCACTCACCAAGCTCAACTATTGCGAGTGCAAAAGATTATTTTCATTGAATATGAATAGTAGTTGGAGAAAAAAAAAAAAAAAAAATGCAGCAGGCTTACTTTGCTGGGCGAAGACATCATATTTTCAAAATGTGGATATCCGTGGATTTCGTTTGGATCAATTTTCCACAGTAGGCCCTCTATTTCCTGTTCAATTTTCATTCTGCGATATATGCTCATTGAAAACACTGCCAAGCAAAAGAGGAAGATTGCCAGAAAAACTGCGACCGCCACGCTGCGCGTGTGAGACTCGTTCTTCGGGCAGTGCTCGTTCAAAAAGCCGCAACCCGGTTCAGCTTCTGGCTTGTTTCTCCCAGGCCAATCCATCGATCCGGAAGGTCGATATACCTGTAAAATATGATTTACTCTATTATTACTTTCGATTCAATAGCGGCGTTAAAGCTTGATTCAAATACTCGAACAAAGTAAGCGGCGATGGTAGATCCACATCTTGTTCCATCGATACCACAAACTTTAACGACATTTTGACGACACTTAATCATTTTAACTCACTCACTAGTGTATTGCCCTGCTGAAATTGTCCGACGGGCTTCATCTGGTAGTCGCAGGAAAAATTGTTCATGGTGAAGGGTAACTTTTTCAGCGCTAGCACGGAAAAGTTCCCCTCCGAATCTCCGTATTTGTCCAGTTTTATCGTGGCTCCGCTGACGCCTGAATCGCACGAGAAACGAAAAAACAGTCTTTTGGAATCGCCGCGAAGTTGTAATGAAAAATGTGACAAGAGAAATTCGGAAAAAAACTCACTGTGATACGTGTGCTTCTGAATGATGGTTTCAATAATCTTGGTCCCGTTACTCACAATCTCGCGAAAATGAACGTCCGGCTGTTCCTTCCTCAGATGATCCAGTGCTCTCGCGTATAATTTTACGGAATCGTAAAGATACGCCGCGTAAATGGAAACGTACTTTTCAAATTTCTTTCTTTCAAAGAGATCTGGAATAGAGAAGTTGAAGGGATCTTTGCTGCTGTACTCGCGGACTTTGGACGTAAATTCCTCGTAATTTTGAGAAGGCGGCGTCAACGCGACGACCATCAACGAACGTGCTCTTTTCAAAAAGTCCTTGGGTTCCAGACAATTTTTCAGAGTGTCAAAATGATCGGGCTCTGTGGGAAAAGAAAAAAAAGGAGAAAAAGATTTGTAACGCGATATGACGCCTAGGGAGGAGGGAGGAGGGAGGAAATACAGAAAAAAAAAAAAAAATACCAACTCCACAAATACTTTTGCGCTTCCCGAGGGGAGTATGTCATCATGTCCACGTAAATAACCATGTATTCGCCATTGTCAAGTAACCTTTGATTCTGCATCGAGTTCATCATATCTATGAGCGACATCGGAGTTCCGAGAAAGATATAAACTGAAATGGAAAATTAAATGTAAAATTCTTCGTAAACTGGAGCTGAGAAAGAATTCTTGGAAACTCCACATCATTAAATGACTCGAGTACTTTTGACTAACTTTTGAATGGGGAATATTTTGCGCTTGAGCAAGGTACGTCAAGTACATGTCGTTGCATATATCTAGCCTTATACATGTTCTGTTATATAGAATAATAAAAATGTAAACCAACTCCGAGTCATGTTCTTCGTCTCTTGTATAAGCTGAAACCATTCGTTCCCGTGGCAGCAGAGTAGTTTATCCTCGCAACAGGTATGCCGGTCCTCGATGGTTCGGTACTGATTCACCGTGAGATTGTTCCCGTGCGCCTGATTCTGCAGCGAAAGTGCAACCGTCTTCCAAACGCTCTCCGTTATAATTGTAAATTTATTCCAGCCATAGTGCAAGAGCAGGGCTATCACGGACTTTGTCACTTGGGTATCCGGAGGCTCGGTTCTTGCAAAAGTACTGATGCTCGATGCTTTATAATCGGAACATTTCTGCAAGAAAAACAGGTAACATACTTGATGCCAAATATTAATTGGGCATAAGCGAAAAGAGCGAAGAGAGCGAAAACACGTACGTAGCTGATCATGGGTATGTTGCGAGCTTGAGAAACGATGGCCTCTACGTGACAGGAGCCCTCGGGTCCGAAGAAGACGGCGATCCCGTCGCATATCATATCGATCATTGCCTTTGTAGCTTCCGTCGTTGTCCCTCGTGTGTCGCTCCATCGCACCACCAGATTCACCCCCGGTAAAATATTTGGATCGTTGTTGATCTGTAAAAGTTGCGTTATGCAAATTCATGTTATATCCCTGAAAAGATTGATGAATGTCTCGAGGCGCGTTATTACTACCTCGTCGAGAGCCATCGTTAAAGCCCCGGAGATGGCAAGACCTTGGCGATCTTTGAGGCCGCCTTTGATCGCGGTCAAGTAGCCAACTGTTAAATTGATCGAGCTTCCGTCCTCGGACATGAGAAATCCATCGGCGCCGTGTCGGCAATAGCCGTCGTCGTTGTCGTCAAGCGACGGTGAGGAGGGTGGCGGCGAAGGTGGCGGGTGTAAAAGAAGATAGTCCCCCGCCACCGCGGATAGTAATGCATCGTTTGCAGCGGGTAGTGCAAACGTGGCCGTGGCAAGGCTCGTTGCGGTTGCGGTTGTGGCAGCGGCGGCGGCAGCGGCGGCTGTGGTGGCGACGACGACTACGACGGCGATCAAAGGCGGTGGCGGCGGCGGCGGCGCTGTACTTGCAGCGGGGCGACGATGAGCCGCCGCCAGTAGGAAGAGAAGCAGCGAGGCGATGAACCGCCTTCGAGTACGATCATCGTTACAAGCGGCAGCAGCAGGTTCTTTTCCATGCCGCCGCGTACCGTGCTTTCGCGCGACTTCGCTACTTCCAAGTTGCCGGCGCGGGAGATTCGGACTTGAACGAGTTGAATGTGAACGCCTGCGATGGCTCTCCGTAGGCGATGGCTCTCCGGTGCGCATGGCCGTCGCCGCCACCTCTGTCTGACGCGCTCCCCTCCCGTTTTCACCTTAAAAATTACAAATATATGTATTACACATTTTCCAAATCTTATCTTTTTTCCATTCAATTCTGTATCAACAACTCTTACATTGGGACCAATGCACGATTTATTGTATTTGCTTTTTACATTTCATGGATTTCGTTGATTTGGAGAAAAAGTCTCTTATTGATGCTGGCAACGACAATGAAATCATAATTTCAAAATCGACGATAGTGCTGCTGCTCATGATAAGATCGACAAATAGCGATAAAAATTTATGTTAAATCAACAAAACGTCAAACGTAACAATAAGCAGTAATAACGATATCGATTACTTGTCCATAAATTTTATTAGCATTCGAGTATTTGAGAAAAAAAAAATCGCTTCAAATTCATCTGCTTATTTTCATTTCTTATTATGTATTACGCACCTAGATAACATAGCAGCAAAGTACTTTTGACAAAAGGACAAAAAGGCTCGTCATTGAGTCCTTATTTTGCAAACACGTCGCGACCATCCACGATTTTCCGTTCTTGTCGTCCTTTGGATTTGAATATCTGCCACCCACCTGGAAAATAAAAATACTCATATAATTTCACTATAATTATCATGCTTCATGATAATAAATTACGTTTCCCTTCATTAAAATAATAATATTCATACTGCATAACATTTTAATATTGTGCTTAATTGTGCGACTAACTTGATCGGAATAATGTTGAATTGTGAATTTTAAGTTGATACAATTACCGCGTAATCTATAATAACATCGAACAAGTTCGGTGACTGTCGTGTGCGCCGTGTACGTATTTCATCATTTGAAAAAATTTATTCCGTTTAACGCGGAAACAGTTCGTGAGCTTTCAAGTACTATAAACGAGACGGACGGAACGTATAATTGTGCAATCGCGTAATATATATCATTCATAAAGTCGTATTTCACTCGCAATATTATATGTGATGCACATGTTGGCAACAATAGCAGTCACGTCATAGAGTTACATTCCTTGTAGCTTGTAGCGCAAATTTTTCACGAACCACGCGTAATCTACTCTACCACGCGTTATTCCAAACCAAATAGTAGTACGCGACGATGCTATTTATAGAGACACATTTCACATTTTCACATTTGCAGCTACGATTCGATGCTAGAGGTTAAATAAACTTGGACAAAGTTATTTTTACTTTTCATCACATTTTTAACTAATCAATTTGACTTTTCATTTCAGTAGATATTAATTATTGTCATGACGTAGAGTTTTTTCTGTCCGTACATGGCAAAACAAACGTTTCTTGTTCCGGAATGAACGCATGATTATGCAGCGAGAGTGTCTTTCATGTAATGACACGCCACCCAAGACCAGTTATTCTACGGTTCGTTACTTCTATTTTTAGCCGCGTCTATTTATAAACCTATATCGCTCCTTGCGTCTTAAAAGACGAGAGCGATAACGATTTCAAGGTCTATCTCTCGCAAATTTCGTCGGTGACAACATTATTACTGCCATTTGACACTTGTTTTTTTTTTTTCAACGTTATTTCACTGCAGCAATTATCGCAAGCGTATTTTAGCTTCATAAAAATAATGTATATTCTTCAAGAGAGCTGACTTTTATTTGTAATCAAAGTACAAACTTCAACAACCTACATATATGAGGCTGTCGAGACATTTTTTTTTTCCTTAGCAATAGTTGACATCAAAACTAAAATTCGTGCAAAATATAGGTATTATATGAGCTCTCTGGAGCTTGATTCTTGAATCCGTGATACTAAATATCGCGATTGAACGCGATATCGCATACGAGAAATATCACATCAATTCAAGAATCGAGCGCCTGTCCTCGGGAAAGGTTGGGAAAGGAAAGCAAAGCCAAGCAAGAAAAGGAAGAAGACACGAATGGGCTGACTAGTGCAACCCGAATTTATTCCGATAGTATCGATGGTATCGATCGGTTTCCCTTCCTTTTCCGGGAGCGAAAGAAAGGACGGTGGAAAAAGGAGCGTTCGGGAGGAAAAGTGGACAAAGGAACCGGTTTATGAATGGAATGGAAATCGTTTTTATTGATGTGATTCTTAACGTAAAATACCCGGTAAAATACAATTTTTTTATAAGAACATTTTTCCGATAAAATTTCGCCCTACAAATTTTGTTCACACCAATTTTCCAAAACACTTTTTGAACAATTTTTTTAACCATTTTGTTAACAAATTTTTACACATTTTTCGACAGTACAGCAAATTCTTCAACAATTTTTCCAATAAAATTTCAAATTTATTTTTCCAAACAATTTTCCAACATTTTTTAAAAATAATTACAAACGCAATTTTGTACCCTTTTTTGCGAGGTTATTAATAATCCGAAAATACAACAAAATTTCACCGATTCTATAATAATTATTTTTTATGAATTTTATTTACCAATTATTTATGAAAATTTTTCAACAACAATTGTTAAAACCATTATCAAACTATTTTCGAATTCTTTTGCAACAAATTTTCTAACAATTTTGACAATTACAAAAATATTCGAAAATACAACTCCGGCACCGGGACTGCGATATAAGGGCTCGGAAAGCACAACACGATATGCGCGCGGATCGAGGCCCCCTAGTAGGCAAGAGTAGGGATAAACGGCGTGCATGCACCGCGAGCGTTTAATCCGACAATTTTGTGTTCAACCTGCGATTTTTCCGTCAATAATAATCGGATCGAGTTGGTTCTTGCGCAGAAATCTTCGTGAGTCTTTTCCGCTTCCAACGAGCCTAGTAACATGGTCAATTTAGCAAAACTTCTATTTTTTTGCACTCATCAAAATTTCTCATAAATTCGACTCAAAAAATGTCGCTATGAATTTTTGAATTGACGCAAACAAGTAATATGCATTCATCGTGCATACATTCAATAATAACATCAAAAATTCAGATCGATCGGATGAAATTTGCAACAATGACAATCGTTAATAAAAAAACGCTTGATCGAGGGTTTCACGCCGCTGAGCTTTCGCAACGCACGCGCTTCGATGTGATAGCGAAATTAAATAGGGAATAATACAATTATTTCCTAGTGATTCTGTTAAAAACAATCACCTGTTCGAAAGTATTAGAAGAAATATTTGTTTCACTTATTAATATCTATTATGATTTGGACCTAAGTTATATTTAAAATAGTAGGGTAGGTGGGGGCAAAGCCCTGCATGGGGCAAAGCCCTGCACTGACTTTTTGAATAGACCGCCATTGTTTTAAGAACCGGCCAACAGACAGCAGGTTGGTCTAAGTAATAGCTGTTGTATTATC
>JABFQM010002365.1:0-15400 GCA_022816865.1 Zelostemma sp. ZL-2020 | reverse complement strand
CAGCAACCCAAGCACCCCGAGTACACCGGGAGCGACATCCACGCAAAACGGACATGCCCATACCGCACTAAAGCAGCTACTCGCCACAGAACCCGCACAGTCTCAACAGCACAAGGTAAGACTCGACATAAACCGTGCCAATTAACCTGGTAAACTTGCCTTTATCGCCCCTGACAGCGTCATAGTCGAAAAAATTGCCCCGTTATTTAGACTTTGTTTGTCGACGCTCCATCGAGGAAATTTAAGCCGGTGATTTTGGATTTTTCCTTTGAAAACATTGGACGCCGCGCAGCGTGTTGAAGGTTTTCCCGCTGTATTGTTTGCATCGAATTTTTGCTCAAACAGTCCTTCCGATTACACGCAGTTGCACTTTAAACATTTTAATCTAAATCCAGATTGCAAAGCAAATATCGAGCAAACGAAATATCAACAGGATAGGTTTGTTGGGAAATTTCTCTCTCGTCCAAGTTTTTAATGCAGTCGAGCATGTTGCGGCAGCGATAAAAAAAATTACCGAACGCCAGGGAAAATAAATTACAAAATCCCGAGATATTTATTCTCTCTTCTCTCAAAGGTTTTGAGCTCGCGCCATTCCTTTTTTGTTGTACTTCTACGTTAACCATTTATAACTATTTTAGGGGCGAGTGCAGTAGATTGAGATTTCTTTCGTTTTTTTGTTTTTAAAAACTGTAATTTGTTAGAAAAAATTTAATCAGTCGCTGTATTATTTTGCTACAAAATGAACACAGAAAAATACTAGTTCGAATGAAAATTTCAATAACTATTCGATCGATTCATGATCTCAATGTAGGACTTTCTTTTCTTAAGAAAAAGGATAATGTCTCGCGTGAAAAGATTGAAACAATTTGGAAAGCGGGAGGCGGGAGCTATGATATTAAGTTAGAACAAAGATGTCTCAAAGTGCGGATAATAAAATTTCACGACCAAAAACTTGGTTACGACTCCGGTATGGGAACAAAACGCGACCGGCGATGAATGAAGCGACTCCGTGCCACCAGCTATGAAAACTTTTCAGACGCGGCCGAAGCTACAATTTACGGAGTCGTGCTTTATCGAGTTGCGGCGATACCAGTTTTGCCTGTCATAAAAGAGGATCAGGACGCGGCTCTCGTTGAGGATTTATGCAACAAGGACGTTTACTGGTAGACAGTCCGATATGAATGTAATGCAATCGAAAGGTCGAAGTAGATGATGAACTCGGATAAACGAAGACACTTTTCCGGCATTTTCTGCTTTTTCGAATTTCAAATTCGTTCCCGGAAGACATCGATGGCTGGAAACAAAATTGGTAAAGATACTCCGACTTTCTCGCCTGATTGTAACTCTCGATGCTGAGTTTCAGTTGATTGCACTTTAATCCTCACTATTTTCAAAGAAGACAAAACGATGTCGGTTTAACGAGCTACGTTCTTTTTTCCCCTCGTTTCCTGTGCCCTACTTTCGGCGATTCTTTAGTATTCTCGGATTGATTCGTTCCCTTGTGACCTCACTTTTCAAATGTCCGGCAGAGCTCAATGAATCTCATCAGTTACAAACGAATTTCTTACCCTGGATACTTACTTATTTAGCCGAATGGAAAAAGTTTTTCAATAGGCCCGGTGAATACATTTTTTACTCTTTTCAATAGACTTTAATGGAATTATTTTGACGTTGGTTATTCCACTGCAGAAATTAACGTTGCCGTCCTTTTTATTCTATCGAAATTTCTTGCTCCAAGGAAGACTTTTATCGTGATTAAATAAAGGCTGGATTCAATTAAGAAAATGTTTAAATTGAAATAAAAAGGATGTAATGAAAGAATGAATCATTTAGATATCACAATTGTACGAAGGCTTTGGCTCGTTGCTGGTATAATGATAGGGATTAAATTTATAATCCTTCGAAACTGTTGAAGTTTCGCAAACAGGAATCGACAGTCTTTCAGTGGAGCTTCAAACAAAGAAAACGAACGTCTGCACTGAGCTCTCGAAAGTATATCCGATTATCGAAGGTACGAACAGATGGTCGACCGGATGTATCGTTTGCTTTAGAAAGTCTAACAATATTACCTTTTCTTTCCAATATTCTTCCGCGCTACGCTTTTTCACTCGCGGCATCTCACAACTCCAAGAGAATAGTTTAATGAACGTTATTTTTACGCTCTTTTACATAATAACGAATGTTTACCTTACTTTAGAAATAATATCAAAATGAAGTAATTTAACTCGAGCGCTTTTCCTTTATGAAAACATTCCAATTTTAATTGCATTTTTTGCATTCGATTCGCAAATCCGTCGTGATTAACGTTCACAAAGCCTTTCAATTAACAAGTAAATTTGAACATAATTTATTGGCAAATATTTATAATGCCAAGCGTAACTTGGATCGCTAAACCAGAGTGTCTGTTAACTGACGAATATTAAATTCCTCAAATTATAACTTTCCTTTAATCAACTGAAATTAAATTCCCCGTGCAACATTCACATCATGCTCCTATTGAAACTTTTCGCGCCCTAATTACTTACTGAATTCGGCTTTGGTTCTTCTGAACCTTCTCTTAAACAATAGCAAGACGTTGAAAATTTTGCAGATCAAATAAGCAGAAAATTATTCTTCAGTGTCGGTAGTGTAACTAGCCAAAATCCCAATTTGCGTAGAATTGAGTTAATGCCCGAATAAAAGCAGTTGCTGGAAATGAGGCTGCTGCATTCAAAGTACTTCGTCGTGCACCTGCGATATCGGTGGACGAGATCCCGTTGTAACTAGCATAATCGCGAGCGATCGGAGCTGGCAGGTCTCGGCTAAGCCACGTCATTACGGATACGACGGTTATATCAGCCTTAATTCGAGATCAAGTTTCAACTCCCGAATGAGAAATGCTCCTGCCATTATCATCGGAATACCTTTCACGTCTTTCAAACTGACATTGCCTAATGCATTAATCCTTCGAACAAAAATTACAGAAAACGAACCAACCGTTCGATAATTGTAAATCGTGTAGCATGTGCGAGAAGATGGATTTTTTGGAAGAGTGCGAAAATTCGTTCGCAAATTCAGTATCGGCGGTTAAAACAGTGTAAAACACAGCGGCGAAAAAGTAAAAAAGTAATTCACCTAAACTTTTCGTAATCGTCTACAAAAGGGCGACTTTAGACAAACTCCACATGAAAAATTTCTGTTCCTCTGCATGTATGTTACAAAAAGATAAAACCATCGGTTTATCGGAATAAAGTAAATTGTTGTTATCGCTTTTGAAAACGGCATTGTTCGTGGATTATTTTCGTAGCTCGCACACGCAGCTTTTCGCGTATTACAAAAGTTCGGAGCAGATGAAATCGGGTACGAGATAGTTTTGCATCTCTACCCGTGCGCTCCACGGGCCAATCAACGGCGAGTAATCTAGCTGAGATTTCGATCTCTAATTAGCTGTACATCAAATGAACGCGCTTGGTCGAATCCGCAAGCGTGAACTATGGAACGAACAATGCAAGAGAACGAGCGGCGCTAACTAGAGCCGCGATATCGAACCGTCCTGTTGCTGGATCGGTATCGCTACGAGTATCAACGGATAGATAGTTTGCCTAATGGAAATGCCCCGCTGTTATCGCACATTCGATTTAGCACATCTCAAAAATCTTGCCCGATTCATCGCTTTCCGTCCCGCGCATTTCCCTTTCGCTTCTTCCCACCTTTGTTTCACTCAGCCCTGACTCTTCTTTCATTACTTGAGAACGCGAGAGAAACCTTTGTAAGCTATTTGGCAGAGGCGTAAAGTCGGGTCATATAGATTTGTGAACTCTTCCCGAATGAGCGCTGGGGCAATTTGTTAGTGCAAGTTACGCGAGATAACGTCCAACTTTGAGAACAAAGCTCACAAACGTAATGCCCTCGAATATACATCACAGGAAATTGTGGCTTATTCCGGGCGAAAAAGGGAGAGAAAAAAGATCCGTGATCGCTCCCGCCACCGCAGAACACGACAAAGGAACGGCAAGAGCTCAGGCATGTCGCACAAACAACTATTTAATTCCGGGACATTCTTGACTCGCCGCGCTGTTCAATAATTTCTCGGAAGATCCTGCGAAAACTTGATTAAAAACTAATTATGGAAATTAGCTCGGGACACGTGAACATTAATTCAATCTATGCTCCCTGATGTTGTTAATAAATCTAATTGGAATTGGCATTCGAATCCCTTGTGCCACATGAAACGCCGTGCCAAGTTTCGAAAAACAATAATTACGTTCGAAATTGATTGCGTTTCACAGAAAAATCAAACAGATCGTGGACTATCGAAGACAAATTGGAAAAACAAATTATACTTGATAAAGCAAAACTTCATTAAACAACGTGATAATTACAGGAATCAAACTAATTTGTCCTTACTTTCTTAAATTAATAACCTCTGGAAAAAGTTTTTCATTTGCGTTTTTTGGGAGTTACAACGTAGTATAAAATAGGACGATTGTAAAAGTGAATTGAAAATGGATTTTGCAATTGCAATTTTCGTACTTTGCTTAACCGAATTGAAAAACACAGAAATAATTTTTCAACAGTTCGTAGAGTTTGAGAATTTTCCCAAGGCAATTGATAAATGAATAATTTTGAATGTTACAATCAGTCTGATTGTCTGCTATTATAATTTAGAACCATTTCATTGTACGATAAAAGAAGCTCGCTCTACCCTGATAAAAAATGCAACGTTAAAAGATAATTAATTGTACATTGAACATTGTCGTACTGAAATTCGATTTCCTGCTTCACTTTGAAAATAAAAAATTCAGTTTGCGGAGTAAATAATTCATTAAATCACAACCAAATTTGCTCACTCGATCAATTATGACGGCAATTGCGAGCAAAATAATAACAATCCGATTGTGTAGTATTGAGAATCCACGGTCTAATTGAAATTGCATTCACTTTCGTAATTATTTATTGCAGTACATTTCCTGGGGTTACGATAAATTCAATCTAACCGCATTTACTACGCACAAGACATTTTTATGATAAAATGCGACGTGATTATTGAACGCGTTTTGAAAATTAAAGGAAAGACAAGCCAACAATAAGAGCGGAGAGATAACGGGCGTTCTAAAATCGTTGGCCAGTAAAACGAAAGCGTACAAGCGGGGAATACAACGGTGCTGCGGGTGTACAAAGAACAAGCGGTATTTTATTCCCGAGGATAGAGACAGCGAAGTAGAAACGTACGTAGACAGTTCAGAAGATAAATTAGCGAAACTGTCTCTACATCCATTGCATTTATATGCTCCCAGGGGCACGCATTCTTTATATTTCCACGCTGGTATGTATATTTTCATCAAGTGGACACGTCACGCGTACTCAGCGCGAATACTCGACTACTTTTTTCCTACCGTTTCACATTCATGACTAGACCGAATTGTTCGTCACGAGAATAATAAAATATGTCCCAATTGATACATTTTTCGAAACATTCTCTCGATCTTCAGTGAAAATATCGCGCTTTAGTCAGACTGACATTCAGTTACGTCGTTTCACGGTAACCAGGGTTCAATGGAAGAAACTATTCCAATTTTATAAACTATTTTCTCAAAAATATTTCAATAAAATTACTCATTCATCTTGAAAAAAATTGCCGAGCAAAAATTATGAGTTTTAGACATTGTGGCAGTACAATGAAATTTTTATTTTTGACGAATAAGATTTATTTCTGTAGATACCATTGAAATATTGCTGGAAAGATAGTTAATAACATTGAAATAGTTTGTTTTGTTGAACATTGATTTTTGTGGAAGAACTTTGTTAAGATCAAGGACGATCTTGGGTACTTCGTTACACGCGATTAAAGTGCGTAATTTACTCATTTTGACGGGTCGTTTATATTGTTCTGGTACAGTCTTTGACATTGTAAAGAAGGAAGAAAACGCTCTGAACTCAGGAAACTGCGCTTGACAGATTTTATAATAAACGTTTGTGAATCACTGCGGAATCGTATGGGTACTGTTTAATAGCTGGTACCGTGAGTGAGTGTGTTGTTAGTGATGCATGTAGTTCAGATAACAAACGAGCTACGATCTTCATTTCAGTCGCTCGTAGAACCGTTACTGTTTTCGACTTTCTCATCCTACCTTCCTTTGTTTTTACGAGGCAACGAGAATTTAATGAAACTTTTCATGTTTATTTGAATTCTTATCAAAAATTGCGTGGCATTTTTAACTTTAAAAAAACGGAAAGCTTCTTTTCCGTTACATGGTTTTTTTGCGAAGGGCATTCCAAGCTCTTTGTTACGCGATATTTTTGTAAAAAAATATGCACAGATTATGCAAGATTAAAAAGTGGAGTATCGAATTTTTACCCAAAAGACGAATAACTTTCAGAAATATGTCGTGTATCGATATACGACCAAAATCCGTGGATGGAATAATTTAGATCGGTTGAAAAGTGTGAAGAAAAAAGTTGTAGATTAAAAATGCAGCAAATTGAATCAGCCACTCGTGCTCTTGGCACGATGCGTTGCCATATCTCTCGATACAATTTCTCATGTTTCGAATAAAAGCCAAGTGTGCGGACGCGTTTCGAAGAGTTTCCAAGCTTTTCTCACATCGGTAACTTCGGTTAGAATCTGCAACGAAATGGGAATGAAGGAGGAGCTATTCAGGCGGAAAAAATATAATGTCTGCTAGCTTGTTGCCGTTCCAAGTCCAAGTCGATCGTTTCGTCACGCGTTGTCTCTTGCTTCTTTTGTGCGCGGAGCTCGCCAGTTTTCTTCGGGGACGAAATTTACATTCTTACTTCGCTTGTCGGGGCCACAAATATGAATCGCCGTACTTGGAAATAAGACAATAAAAACAGATATTTTATCACTCGGAAAAAGGAGTCCCCGAGCACTGCAGCGGTCTCAATTTATGGACTTGGAAACTTTGATTTTTCATTTATTCGTCGGATAAAGTATCCCCGTATTTCCGCGGAAACAAAAGTTCGCAGTCTAAAAGTTGATATTAATTTTGCCGAATTTACGTACGTGTTTTTTCTCTCGTAAATTTCGCAGAACGCGACCACCGCATCCGGCAACAACGACGGTCTCACGAAACAACAGCTCGAGCTCATTCAACAAATAATGCAGCAGACTCAACAACAACAGCCTCAAGCCTCGGCTCCGCAGCAGCAGCAACAGCAACAGCAGCAACACGCGACGAGTGCAGCGAGCATCAACAATTCCATTCAGAAAACGTCGAAACCCTCGGTAAAAGCAGCTCTGTCGTCGAATGCCGTGTCTAGTTCAGAAAACACGAGTGCCACCTCGAGATCCAGCCCGAAGCCCAAAGTTTGGAGTCATTCGCAGGTACGACTTTTTACACAATAAAATTGACAAACAACTCATTTTACGCGACAGCGAATTCCTTGACACTCTTTCATTCCGCTGAAAGTTTCGATGGAATTTCAATACATTTACCAGCGCGCAGTGCAATCTCGTTCCGAAATTTCAATAAGTTTTCCTTTTTTGAGCGTGGGTGGAATCCGATTTGTTGATGGATATTTATATCAATAAAGCAGCGAAATCGACTTTCCCTTTGCATCAGTGTATTTACACTAGTATTAATTAACATTGCATACCCAGATGAAAACACGAACTTTTCCATTAAATGCGTTTTAATCAGGGAATGAAACCCGAAATCGATTTCGAATGTAAAATATTTATTTGCTTATGGGCTTAAATTTAGATGGAGACATATTCGTTCATTATTTTGCTCAGTTTTCAAACAAGTCATTTTAAAACATTTAAAATTGTTTTTATGAAAGGAATCGAGTCTTTTGACTTTACTTTAATATTTATCTAAACTTTAAGCAAATCAATTACGAATAAGCGATTGATCGCATTTGCTGTATTTTTTCTTCAAGAATGTCCGGTATTCAATCAAATAAAGTAAAAATATATAAAATTCGAAAGATATCCTTTGCGCCCAAGTAGAGTTGGTAAAGCAACGACGGTGGGAAGAGTTATTAAATCTTCATCGAGCGAGAACGGCTCTCAAAGAGCGTCCTTCGTTTCGTGTCCCCGGCAGAAAGATATATCCGTGATCACCTGTATTTGATTAAGGATCTCTCAAGAGACCCGATGAGATACATAGAGAAACAGAGATAACGCGGGCTAAAGGAAAGATGTGAGAACTTCCTAGCTGTCGTTTAATAAAGTTTTAAATTTTTCAAGGAAAACATGATTCCGCGACACTAAATGTCATCTCGCTCGTTAATAACATCAAAAAGTAACGAGTTTAATGCAGCTTTATATCGGAAATGAAAGAATTTTTGCGTTTTCCTTTGGAAAAACTTCCCGAGTAATTAATTTGCTGGACGACGAGTTATTCGCAGCGAGTCGATTGAAGTGGAAAACGTTTTTTCGCCGAAATGTTGTTCGAAATCGACAGACGATGACAAGTTTTCCGGACAAGCGATATCTATTTCTAAAGTTGTTTTTCACGCTGTTTTGTACGGTCTTGTGAAATTTGAAACGCGCTTGGCAGAAACGATGGCACGCCAGTATCCGGAGCAGCATTAATTAAACGTCGCGAGTATGCGGTGGTTCTCACCGCGGTAGGTTTAATCAGCTTTGTTCTCCGTTTTACATTCCTGTCATTCCTGCCTTAGGTTCTCTCCAGACAACCCGGTCTTCCTCACTTTCCTAGTCCCTCCTCGCCGGATACTCTTTTTCTTCCCTTTCTCTCGCGTCTTCTCCAACGCCCAGATCAAACTTGCTCGCATTAATGGCATAATAACAACTGCGAGCGTGGAAGAACTTATGCGCCAGAACGCCGGTTCCGCTGCCTAAACATGGAGCCGAGCAAGAGTGAAAACAACAAAATCGATAATTTTCGCATAAATATGTATGAGATTTAACGCCACTGTAACAAGGCGAAAAAACACCTCTCGGCTTTTCTTCTTTCCTTACTTTATATTAAGTATATGTTTGCGGGGGTATAAAAACTCGAAGCAATTTCCAAGAGGTTTTTATTTAGATCTGAAAAGTCGGAAAAGCTTGAGTGAAACGTCTCGCGGATAATTTTGTTTTTCTGCCGGCCCGTCTTTCTTATTTCATTTTGACGAGCAACAATTTTCAGATTCACTTGAATGTATAATCATTCAGATAACGACTCGAACAACGTTTCTGACACTTTATGATTGTATTTACGCGTTGCCATTATTGTATTGTATTTACGTTTTGTATGGGCTAGTTTACATTACACGGATATAATTATTACTAATGCAACATGATGCTATTGTTTATTCGTTGAATGTTTATCCACTGTTATTGACTCGGGTTTCGTGATAATTAAAGCTGCAACTGAATTCATTAATATTTTTGCTGGTGGAAATAATTTGAATTCTAAACTTTATTTGAAATGGATGGTTTGTATTAAAATTATTACACGAAATAATTGAAATGCGCTGTGAATCGAGAATAATAACGTTTCGGTAAACTATTGTAATACATTTTGTTCAAAGCGGTCGAAAGTTGTCAATAATCATTTATATGCTATTGAAACATTGATTGGTTTTGATTAATATTTCAATATTTGTATCTCTACACGAACAAATTGGTGAAATTAATTTACAAACAGTGAATATTCACTTATTCATTTTTAGTTCGCTCAAAAAATTTTGGAAAATTACAGAAACATTATTATCGTGGTTATTTTCGAATGCTCAAAGTTTCGCTGAAAAAATGCTATTCTTTAGTGAATTAAAAATTGTATCGCTTTATTGTTAGTGAAATTTAACTTTTTTGCTTTTAGCATATTTTATACTAAAACGCGAATTTTTTGTTTCATCAGTTCGGAAAAATTATTATTTTCAATTTACAGTTTTAGTAATTATTTTTTCTCATTTTCGAGATTATGAATAGCACATTTTGAACTCTGTAACTTTGTTAAATGTTGAATAATAGTTTTTGTGAAAGTAGAAGTTCAAAATAGGACGTAAAAATTTTCCTCCGTTCAAGAGAACTGTAATAAACATTTTTCGTGATAAAAATGTTTGGGTGTTCATTAAAAATTTAAGAGAGCAATGGCATTTATCTACCTGGTATAATATTTCTGAATTAAACAGCAAAACTTATAAAACAATTTCACGAAGAAAACGACCCTCAGTTTTCGATGTGGAATTTATATCACGGGGACATTTTTCTCGTGAAATTTGTTCTAAAGTTTGGTTTCTTTTATTCAGGAATATTCTTCCTGACAGATTCATTTTTCGAAAAACTTTTTAATATGGTCGAAAATGTTTTTGAGGTTTGTATTGGCTTCCTTAACCTTTAAATTCTGTTTATGGCATGCATTTTATTGCACATGCATGAAAAAGTATCCTCAAAACAAAAAATAGGTCATTTGACGTGAAAACAAATCAATTTGTTCAAGTTTTACTGCCTTGTAAAGTAAAAAAATGCCACGTCAATACGAATATTTCTGTTGATTTTTATTCGAAAAGAAAAAAAAGTTCCCTCTAGTTCAGAAAAGAAAAAAAAAAAAAAACATTTCCATATAACTAAGTACCTTGAAAATCTGTGTAAAGTTCCTTTAATTAAAATTTCTTAATTCAACCTATTTATTTGAAAATAACACGTTTCTAAAGTCAGAAAGAAGTTGTTAATTAAAAAAATACTAAACCGAGTTTAATTTTTAGATGATTAAAACATGAACGTCAGAACTGAGTTATAACCCTTTCAGAAAAGTGCCAATCAAACTCCAAATCACTGGAAACCCATTACTTATTCGGCGTTAAAAACTTTCAGGAACCAGTAAAAAATAATTCTCCAAAAAGCATAAAAAGAAGGGTAAAAACAATGTAAATACCTGCGGGAATAAATGAAAAATATGCACGTTGTGTGAAACGGAGCAAGGCACGGTTGTTAAATAAGTTGCGTAGCGGAGCGGTAAAGTACCAAATAACGTCCGGAAGAGAAAATCCAAGCGCGCTTAATGACGCCCTCCTTGAAATGCAGCAGCCGGTGGTTGGCGTGCGTCACTAACCCAGCTAGCCCATTTCCTCAAGCGTCGTGGCCAAGAGGAAGGAAAAGGGGTTGGGAGGGTGGCGCTCGGAAAAAACAGGTATGCGCGCCGCACCGGTTGTTCGCAGGGGTCCAAACAGGTCCCCGTTCCCCTATGCCAAAAACGTATCTTCTCACAGTGGCGAACTGGCCAAACCACCGCCGCGAGTCGCACCCTTCCGTGACCCCCCCGGATCTTTGGACCCCCAGCGAACAAAGAACGCTCGGCAATGGCCAATGGACGAATTTCCGGGATCGAGATTTCATCCCGCGACCAATCCAGCGATTCTCGAAATTGCCATCACGTTATTTTTGTTCATCTTCCCTCGTGAAACGCGGAACCAAAAGCAGCTGTTAACCGCGATCGAGCTCTTTGTTACCGCTTCTTTCCCCTTTCGCTTATTTTTTTGCCATTTCTTCAACTTCTCCTTCTCATTTTCTTTATTCGCGCGTGCACGACGCGGATGTACGTTGGTTCCTTTGAAGAGATGGCTTTTACGTGAATAAGATGCTTCCTGACTCGTTCGTATTCCTGCTGCTTGGATTTAAAACGAACGATAAGAATGTGTGACGTTACTAGTTTTTGGGTCACGGGGACCGTTATCGATTCACGACAGGTTACAATCCTGATTTCCTTTCCATTTTTTCTTTCGGAAGAAAAAAACGTTCGAGTTTCAAAAACTCGTCTGATAATTTCTTGATTTCTTTATCTTCATCGTTAAAAATTATCGTGGAAAATGTTGGAGATGAATCATAATTACGCGAGTTAAAAATCTACATTAAAGTAAAAAACTGTTTGGAAAAGCTTCCAACGAATAGTCGAATTAATGAAAGTAATATTCAAGTAGAGATGAAATCGTAGGCACTTAAAAACTTGCATTAATAAATTAAGAATCGTTTGCAATTCAGCAGCGCTGGAAATCTCGTAAATTGAAACGTTATAAAAATGTTGACCCAACGAAAACAAAATTACCCTTCCAGCTGAAAGATAAGATTCGCCGATACTGGAAACGTTGAATTAAACTCATGAATATGGCAATTTCTCCGCTTCTCGAGAAATGTCATTTACGAAACGATATTAAATATCCAGATGGGAAGAATGCGCGAACGAAGTCAGCGGTGAAATAAAGCTATGTTGATAACCGGCAGACTTTCGTCTCAACAATATTAAGAAGACAACGTATCAGTGTACTCGAGTAGACATGAAATACACGCGAAGGACGATTGTTAACATAAGACGTAATTGGAAAATACTTGGCGAGCCGATGGAGCTGCAGGAAACCCTTGGAGAGAAGGTAAAGGGGGGAAGGGAGGTGGGGAAAACCTCCCTCGCTTCGCGGCTCTTCGTCTATCCAATTTGGCCATGTTTGTTTGCGATAAGCGGGAGTTATTGCAAGAATTCACGGTCGGCGTTATAATCCCGGTGGCGTAAACTCGGTTGTCATGTCGCGTTTTACAGGCACAAGCCGCATAAGACCGGTTCAATATGATGCATGCCGTGCCTGCATCAACATCAAACATGCAAAATATGCCTCGATTCCCACGTACTTTTCGCCACTTCTTGTAACGTTAAATTTTCATGTCACTGCCGAACGCGTTACGGTTTGTTCAATCATTAAAAACTAACGGCCACGGTAGTCGTTTTTTGGATGAAAAATGAACGGATCGAACGGGTTCTTTGAAAAAGTGAACATTGTGTTCACAACAGGTACTCGCTTTTTTAAACGTCACGTTAGTTGTTTATTTTCAATGAAAAATGAACGTATTAAGTGACACGTAGGGAACAAAGCCGACGAGGTTTTTGAAATTTTTTCCCGCCTGGAAAAAAGAGTGAAAGGTAATTGGGAATGTTCGAATGGTGCTTTTATTTTTACGAGAAAATTGATTTCTGTTGGAATATTATTTCGATATTGGAATGCAATTTTCCTCGTTTACTGGGAAGCCTTTCAGATGCGACTGTTTAGCCGCTTTTTATTCATCGGATGGAAAAAAAACGTAATTGGTGAGTCGTATTTTGAAAATCAAATGTAGCTTTGAATGCACTCGCCTCTCAATCGTGCCAGCGCGGTTTTGGTCAAGCATAGCGGATTCAATATTTTCCGTGTTCTGAATTCCCCGGTGCATTCGTAAATCGAGAAAGCCTGATATACAACGCGGCCGTAAATTACACGGTTATCATTTCACGGAGAAATCCGGCGCGAACCGATGGAATTGGAAAATATCGTTCGAAAAGAACACACGTGGACGAAGGGGAAAAAAGTGGGCAAAGGGAAAGCGAGACTAGAGATTCATATTTATTCAAAGCGGGATTAACAGGAGATTGGCCAGATAAGAAGCTGCGCCGTACGAATAAAGGATCGATAAATCCGCCCCGCTTTACGAACTCGTTATATCCGCTGCATTTCGCAATCAGAATCGCCGCGTTACCATTTCCATGTTTTTTCCCTCGCGAAATATTTGTCTCTTTGTGTCGAATCTTTTTCCCGTTGCTTCGACAAAGTTTCCCTTGATAATTCGTTATCATTCACAGCATCGAGCTGATACATTTCATCCACGAATCAACGCGTCGAATTCGCTCGTCACCTTTGACCCGCCGAATTTCAACGCGCGCTGCTCTCGTTCGTTTTCTAATCCGCGCCGGAACAAAAATGCGCGCTCAAATGAGCGCGTGAAACGCAGCATCTACATTCGATAAATCAGTGTCCAGTTACTCAATATCCGGCCTTTTGATTAATAGCCATTATAAAACTTGCGGATATTGTCAAAAAAAATATACGACGCGCGAAAAAAATGAAGTTTTTAAACAAAGTAACTGGCGGAACATGATTTTTAATCGGGCGTTTTAAAATTGTTTATACTTTCTCTTCGGTCGTATCGTTCGTCTGGCGTTCTCGACTTTTTGCGGATAAAAAATGATACGGAAAGAAGGTAAAAACGTTGTTTTATTGTCTCCCTTGACGCGAGTCGTAACGTTTGCAAAATTATCAGCGCAAATTGCTTGTTTTTTGCTCCGACGTAACACTTGTTACAATATTTTGGATATCTGAAGTCGCTGCGAGGGTTTCGTTATTATCTGATTTACTCTCTTGAACTCTCTAAACGGGTTCGTTCGATATTACGACGCGAGGGGCTACAACCACAAGGATATACGTGGAAATAACATTGAACGACCTCGCCTAAAATATACACGTCCAATAGGGATTCGGAGTGAAGCAAACACGAGATAATAACACTGCTTCAATTTCGGTAAAGAATAATTTCTCAACTCGAAGCCAAGAAATGGCGAAAAAATCAAGAAAATGCCTCTGAATTTTAAATAACCGAATACTCGTAATGTTATTCGAAGCATTTTACTTGATATTACATCGTTCGGTTTAAGAATTTTGATCGCCGATTCAAAGGCCGGGCAAAAAATTCCATCTTAGGAATTTTTTCAGCAACGCGTTCCCCATAGATCCCAAGCAAAGCTCGTCTTTTCCCCTTCTCTTTTCGCCCTTGTCTCTTCACCCGAAATAAAATTAAAAGGACGACCGGTCCAGACTTAAAGGGCAGTTAAAGGACGTGCCAAGATGAGTGGGGATGGACCACCGCGAACTCGGAAGATTTCGAAAAATGTCTTTAGTCATTGATTCCCCGTCATCTAGTGCTATACATCGTGTACCGGAAGTGACAAATCAGTGAGCGTACGAAGTTCGAAAAGCGTCGATTTCGTTGTTTTTTCGTAACGATAGAAGCGAGCGATTCGAAGTCAGTGGTGAGGAACTCGGTTATGAATCTGGGGACATTAAAATGAAAAAGGAAAAAAAAGCGTAAAACGAGCGCGGCTCGCAGCCAATCGCGTCTTTCAAACGAGATATCGCTCGACGCGCTACAGTGCTCGCGTGCTCGAAATTGAACGAAACGCAATATCACTAATTTGTGAAGCGTGAATGCAATCTAGCGACCGTTATATCGGCATTGCTTTTAATACGTCCTCGGTAATACAGTCGCCAAATAATCAAGGCACATGATTTTATTGATCGGAAAGCACCGCAAGCTCGCATCCAGTCCCCGCTGCATAATTATTCCTGTCCGTAAAATCCGCGATTTTTTGAACATTCGAATGTTCCGCGACACGGCCCCATCGATTTCTTAACGGTTACGGCTCTTTTTTGTCATATCGATGCGATTATTATTCCGCGATACGACCGGGCGTTAGCTTTTTTTTTCCACTTTGTATTCGTCCGAATGCATTCGTTGAACTAATCCTAATTTATTACCCGTTTCGTTAATTTGGATTATGGAATTATACAACTCTTGTTTACCCGCGGCCGAAATTTCACACGTATGTGGTTACGCTCGAAACGGCTTCGAATAATATCTTAATTGCTCAGGGAT
>JABFQM010002364.1:0-15415 GCA_022816865.1 Zelostemma sp. ZL-2020 | reverse complement strand
AACGCAGGCGCCCCGCACAGACGTGCGCTCTGGATAATCGCCGTCGACGGGGATGACAACGAGGCCACGGCGGTGGCGCTGGTTCAGCAGCGGATCACGCACATCGAGAGAGAAAGAAGGGAGAGAGCGTAGGCGTCGCGGCGGTACAGACGCCGCCCGTCACCCGGTGCTCTCCTGTAGACGTCGTCGTCGTTCTTCCGTCGCATCGCGTTCTCTCTCCGCGTTCCCGAAGAGCATCGAGCGCGCCCAAGATACGTTGCACCGCGGAGCACATAAATCCCGCGACGTCCGAAACGTCCTTTCGAATTGTCAGTGCCGTTAGCTTTTAACGCGGGGTGACTTCCGTAAGGGAAGATAGAGAAGGTGTCGAGCGAGGGAGATGATCGTCTGGTTCGAGTCAGGCTAGCGAGCCTGGACAGTCCGCGCGGATTCGAAGCTGCAGCTAGAGAGGGTTTAATCGATAGGTTCGTCGACTCGGGGTGCGGCCCAGCACAACATGGCTGGGGCCCCGACATCGATGAGGCCCATCGGAGGTATCGGGAGGACCCAAGAGATCACGATCAACCCCAGGAACTTGAACCAGCCGCCGTCTTCCGCAGCTGCGAGCAGATCCACGGCAATCACGTACCAAAATCCGCAGGTTAGAACGAGCTTTTGAAGAAATTCGATCGAGTTTGAACGAGTGGATTGTTGCCCTCGTGAGTTTTTTACCCTTACTGTTTTTGACCCCAGAACTCGGGGGTTGAGGGTGTCTAGAAGGGACTTTAGATAAATGAACGTTACTACTTCGAAGGGTGCATGTAACGGATGAAATTGATTGGTTCGAAACGAGATAAAGCTTGCGAGGATGATGATGCAGTTTGTTATGGTTGTTGTTACGAAACACATGTGCTCTAGGTCACGTGGCACGAGAAATTGTACGGTAATGCTGGGCTGGCCGATGCTGAATTTACATTTGAATAGGGCGATATTTGTAGATTCGAATGCATCGGGAGGGAAGCTTTGTTTGCATACAGCGAATCAACACTTTTTTTCTGGGAAGTTTTTGTTGATTCCACTCTCGGTTATTTGATATTCAAGTGGCTTTTTATTTAAAAAACGTATCGAGGTGGATTTCATTTACACGTGTACTTGTTGAAGGTTTGTCCAATCGAAATGTAGCGGAATAATTCGTTTTTCGTTTCAATTCGAATGAATCGAGTGTTGCGCAATTACTTGTTTTAATGCACGAACGTTGTAATTAACATTAATTAAACAGTGGTTATCGCATAATGACGTTTTCTGGAGTTGATGTGAGTTTGAATTGCATTCTACCAACTACCAACTATTGGATGCATAATAACAATAGCGTTTAAGAGATACGAGTCTCGGATCAATTGAATTTGACTCGAAATTTGTTGATGTAAAGTTCATGGCATCTCAGATGCCTTCGTTATCAATTTTCCGCGGAAAACTTTGCCGAAAAGGAGAGATTTGTGACGGCGTTTTAATTGAAGATTCGACATCGTTGTCTATCCGGTGTAAAGAGTTGATAACGATAAAACTGATTAAAACCGTGAGCTTATTAATTCGTTGAAATGTTGGAATGATGCATTCAATCTAGGGATGCAATTTTAACAACAATGGTTAAGTATTACTTTACTCGGTGACCGGAAGTTGAAACCGACCGTGAAATTTGACTTTTTTACTCGCGTAATTTTTGATATTCATTGAAACAATCATACGTTTAATTGTACATAAAAACTCGTTTCAGTCGGGCTTTTCAGCACTCGTAGCTTTTGAAAACACAGCTGCCAACATTTTTAACGCGGGCTTCAGATTCTCTCGTACGAAGTACTCGTTCTTTTCTTTTGTGCTTTGAAACAGAGTTACCTTGCGAGTGTTCTGTTTTATTATATTTGGTTTTAAATTTGTCATAGTCGAGACACGACGAATTCCCGGTAATTTCATATAGCGCTTTTTGATACAGTGCAATGTTGCAGTAAAATTTAATTTGCGTCATCAAAAACACGCGAGTTTATGCATTTCGAACAATTTCTTTGGAAAAATGTCTGGGGATTATGATTTAAGTCCGCGAGTCGAGTTCTCTTGAACATTTTTTCCCAGTTTTTATGTCAACTTGTCCGACAAGATTAAACCCGAGTATAATTGGGTAAAATAATCAGTATGATGCGTGTCCTGAATATTTATTTCACCATGCAGATATTGCATTAAGAAAATCATTCTCGTTTTTATCGAGCACTTATAAATTTCACGTGATATGTAGTAATTTATTTAAAATCTTGCACCGAAACACGCTTAAAATATTAAATAAAAGAACATATGTTCTAGAAATTTTAAAAAATTCGTGATGTAATAAATCAAACGTTGAGCTTACGCGTGATTAATTTTTCACGTTGAAATTGTTCACCTTTTTATGGCTCCTGCGACCCCTGCAGTCAGAACACACACTCAGTGTCCGCATTATTCCACTTTGAAAGATTAATAAATCGAAAAATTCCACAAAAATATAATAAAGTAATACAACCGGTACGAACTATCAAGTAAAATTTCAAATCCATCCCGAAAATGACTCCAAAGTTCAAAATTTGCATTACCGCAATAATTAAAAGTGACTAAAAGTTAACAATGTTGAACAAAATTAATTACAAATTCTCCGCAAAATGACCATCACGTTGTCAATTGACAAAACGTTTCGCCACGTGAAATCGTGTGCATTGTCTCCCAACAATATCGATTTTTCAAAATCACACTTTCTTTGTGCACGCGTGCGTTTGACAAAAGGTGGATGTGTCGACTCAAGTCGATCTCAACCCCGCCTTTCAAGTGGACTGGGATCGTCGTGCGACCCCGTTGTATTCTCGCGAAGACATCAAAGAACAATACTGTATCACCAGTCGACAATTGGACGCCGTGGAAAGATCCGGCAGCGGGTTCTTTGGATGCCTTACCAGTCGAGGACCTTCACCCTGCAGTTCAACGAAAGCGTCCATTCTATCGGCTTGTGTTCGCAGTGCTCCCAGCGATGAGAATCTTGTCGATGCGCCTTATCCTCGGAAGCCTCTACAAATCATGTATCAGCCTTACTCCACCTATCCTAGACAACTGTCTCGCTACGACCGCGAGTACTACGATGATTGGGTCGAAAGCTCCTATTTTCGGCGGCGTCCGAAATCCTTTTGCACGGTGTCGGATCCAAAAAGGTAGGCAAAGATCGGCTTACTTCGTCATATTTGAATATGAAAGCTAATCTCGTTATCATTCGCGACTTTCGCCTTTCAACGAATCAACCCCTTTTTTGCACGTACACAATATACCAAGCGCATAATGAACCGCGAAATGTTATGACTTTAAGTTTCATTTATACCCGCCTTTCAGGCGCGTGTCATATTCTCTATTATGTTTCTTGCGATAACGCGACTGTGAATCTGGTTTAATACAGGCGTTCCCAATAGAAAATTAATGAGATGTTAAGTCGAAGCTGGATTTCTATAAAAATTTGACAGGAAAATGGACGAGCGCCAACGATAATTCTGGAATAATCGATATTCTTTGTGGAATCGTGTATTCAAACATTCCGTCGGCTCTATATTTTTCCCTGCTCATGAATTAGCTGCTCGATATTCAAAGGCGATTAAAAGAATGCAAATTATGAAAGGCCGAACGAGTGCGTTTGGCACTTTAGTATATTTTCTCTAATTTCGCGTTCTACCCCACGAATATATGCTCGTACATAAATAATTGTGGTATCGAAGCCGCATACGCGAAGTTACCTTTCACATTTACTGAGATAATGCCAGTCACACGTGTGCCATGGAAGCTCAGCATTATGCGAGGGAGCGTAAGGGATGCCCGTATTGCTCCATATATTATTAGTACGGAGATGTATAATAAAAAGCGTAGTAAAGAGACGGAAAAATATGCCCGCCGGGGACGCGAGACCCAACCGCACAGCCGCAAGTTCGTTCAGCGAAAAAAGAAAAGCTCTACGTCGCGGTACATTTTTCTTTGTTATGTTCTAACGATGTAATAACGCAGATACACGCTGCAATCGACGTACACGTGGGTTCCGGAGGACGAGGAATCGAGACTCGAAGGACCAAGATCGGTTTTGCCGGTGATGCCAGCTTCGCCGCAGGGTCCCCAGATGTCGAAAACGAAGCACGTGAGTTTTGCCAGGTCGCACACCTTGACCTCTTTCGAGACATCTCGGACCAGAAGTCCACCGAGGCCGCAAAATCAGGAACGTCTCATTGACTCCCAACCAACCCCACAGAGCTCCGTAACTGCCACCGCTTTACCCATCGTCCACCCCTTCGCCACTCCTGAACCGAGGATTCTCGTTTTAGGTTGGTGCTCCGATATCGACGTTTGCGAACACGTTTTCCTACTCGGAACATAATCTCGGAGATCGGACGCGTTGATTCGAACCAAGACTTTTCTGCACATTACAGATTTCGTAGCTAATAACAATCCGTAGACTCATCACCGGCTTAATTGATTTTCGCTGAATCTACTACGGTAATTTAACACGCTTATCGTGCTGTCCAATTAAATGATCGATAAACTCAGTGCGTCTAATAAGAATTTAATCTACGCGAATTACAGTCCCGGGTATAATTTCGATTTCCTGTTTTCATGCGGAATTGGATTCGCGTTCGACGATAAACGTTTCTTCTTTTTTATTTTGGCGTAGAGAAAGCACCGAAAAGGGGAGCTATGAAGACCCAAGCGACGCAGACTGAGATCCCAGCAATTTTCCGAGGCAAAGTGCCGCCAGTGACGCTTAGTCCTAGAACAATTCACCGCGTGAAAATGGTGTCTCAAGGCGCACAAACGAATGGTATTTTAAACGGCCGGAAGCTGACGAAAAGTTACTCCGAAGCCGGACAATTAGGGACGCCTCTGGGTGCCAACGGGGCTGTTACAAAGGATGAATCGGAACATGAGCCGCTTCAAAGGACTCAAAGTGAGGAGCCTCCGAGATCGCCATTCATGGTCACGCCACCTCATTCCCCAAGTACAGGCAGGATTAAAGAGGACTTGCAAAACGGCGACGTGCAACATTACAAAACTAGGGTGACTAGCTTTCCTTGTTTCGAATCGTTGATTCCATGAATGCTACATTGACTGATTCGATTTGTTAAAGGACGCGCAAAAAGAAGCAGATGCCGATGACCAAGAAATTTTTATAGACTTTAAACCGGCCCCTGTATCGCCCGATGCAAGAGCTATGCTCAAACAAATATCCACAACTTGTCGAAGAGTCATCCCCTTGCAGAAAACTTTTTCCGATGGTGAAATCCAGGTCGAGAGACGCGAGCTCATCGGCGAGACTGAAGAACCAAGTTACCCTCACACTTGCAGAAGAAACCGCCAAGACCTCTGGAGCGGATCCTTACACGCGCCCGTCCAATTCTCTTCCACTCCGGATGATTTGTTTTTGTTAAGGGTCACTTCGCCGCAGGAAGAGTTCAACGAAGAGGTATATTTTTTGCCCATCGACGAAAATCAGCTTGACCCTTACGTGATGTCTATTCGCTATTTTCTCAGGAATTCCATGAGAATTTGATCCGTCGAGGGCTTTTTCGCAAAAGAAGCGTCTCTTTGGAAGACGGAGTACAAACGTTATCTACGGGTGGTTACATAATGCCAAGATCCCTCCCGACGTCACCGACATCGCCCACATCAGTATCAGGTTTCCGTCCAAACAACCGACGTCTAAATGTTGTACAATCGAATCCTCGACTGACCTAAGAAATTCTATTTCTAGATCCGAGCAGAATCGTTCAGATTTCCAAAGATCGGATTTCTAGTCGTCATCTCCGTCATACCGGGCGCGTTATTTGTTCGTCATCTTCGCCATTTGCCTCGAGCGACTCGCTGACCAACGATATCACGAGAGACCACAGCGATGGGATTTGGAACGAATCTCAGGCGACGGTTTTGCAAGCCGACGCGATAGCTCTCCTAACTCCATCGTCTAAAAGACGGCATCTGTTGATGCTACAACACCAACAACGATCTTCCATGGATACCGAAGCCTTGGATGTTGAAGATGAATTGGACTTTAGCCCAGTACATCCGCGACTTCACTTGGAGCCTGCTACTCCAGTCCACGTTCCAACAAGGTTTGTTCAATCGCTCCAATCTTCAGAAGAAAACTATATCCAATGATCATTTCTCTTGGCAGTGAATCGCCGATAACAATAGTCAACGGTAGGCCAAGAAGCAGCCTGATGCGTCGGAGCCCGCTTCCCCCGTTGTCTCAGCCGCACTCTCAATCTTCCAGCGAGTTTGGCCTGAGTTTTGCGAGAACCGATTCGGGCTGTCGAACTGATGTGTCAGAAACTTCTACAACGGATGATTACATCACTGCCAATACTTCTACCGGTACCGGGACCACCACTGGCACATCGGCCACGACGAGTTCTTGGTCTAAACCAGCGCATCCAGCTCTGGGAGGAGTACCTCAATCCTCAGCGACTGGCACCGTCGCTGATGGTAGTTCCTTCGAGAGTGCAAGTTCCATATACAGTTTGGCAAGGAGCGAGGTCGGTTTTTTCGACTTTAAAGGTATCGAATCTTGACTCATTCCAGTTACGAATGCTTTTTGGTATTGTTAAGGCTGTGGTTGAAGAGTCCGCCAGTCCAACACCTGCCGTTATCAAAAAAGAGAAAGATGCATCTTTTGGGCTGGAGCATTCGCGTTCGCCGGCGAGATCAACGACCAGTAGCAGTTCCGGTAGCTACGACCTTGAAGATGCTATGCCTGAACAACCTCCGGAAGTGTATCCAAGTGCTCCTCTCAGTGGACATGGTTCGGAGGCTGAATTGGAAGTTGAAGCAAGTGTCTGAATTTGTTGGTACCTAATATTGTGCTGGTGTAATTTAGACTCGCTGCCTAGGTTTGTCTAAATTAGATCTGCTTGATGTTAGGCCTAGTTTGGGTTCAGCTCATTGATAATTAGAACAATTAAAAAGGGTCGTCATTCATCTTCCGGCGGGTACGCCGAATCCTCTCCGGATCGACATCTGTGGACGGAAGAGGAGCGTCGCCGAAGAAAAAAGGCCTTCGCCCTTGATTTTCTCGGAGGCACGGAGCCTGACGTGGAACGTAAAAGTGTAATTTTAGATAATATAGAGGTCAGTCCAACTCCAAGCCATCGATACAAATCCAGAGGGAAAGCCATAGCATCCAGGAGTCCACATCGAAACAACAAAAAGCGAGAATCCATCCCACAACCTCCGTTAATTGTGACCAGTCCTCTGGAAGATTGGAGAGAACCGGCCAAGGACGCGGCTCACGCTCAGACTTCAGACGACTCTAGTTGCAGCCACCATTACCATCACCATCATTATCACCATCACGCGCATAAAGAAAGCGGCGATAACAACAGACCCAAACGTACAAGGGAGACCACGAGACGAAAATCAGGGAGTTACGTGTCTACGAGGCGTCGAAGTAACGAGGTAAATTCACTTTCCGGCAATTCTTTTCTTCTCATCTGACTTGAGCGATTCCCAAAGTTCCAGGATAAAAACGCAGCGATAACGGGCAGTCTCCCTCGGCGAAGATCTAGGGGAATGGAAGATTTAACCTTGCGTAAATCAAGCCCGGGTGGACGCTACAGGCAAAGTCCAGGGTACACGACCATCGTGGTGAAATCTCCGAGTCCTGAAGTCCGGCTGAAAGCTGCGTCCGCGGAGTCGCTCAGATCCGCTAGTCCCGGTAGCGACAATGTTTTTTATGGCGACGGAGCGGACCAGCAGTTTATCTCTGCTCTGGACATGCCGCATTGTCATCACTGCGGCAGAGAGGTGATGCTTTTCACCCTTGAACCACCCAGAAAAAGTCATTCGTTTCTTATAACTATCTTCGAGAGTTACGGCGCTTTCAGATGATCTTTTCTTCAACCACGGAGTACATTTGTGTCGTTTCTCGCAGGTTCCTGAAGACATAGTCCAACCACCGGCAGGTTTTGCTGACTCGCCTGACGGCCATCGGGCGCCGGCAAAACCCGCTGGGCAAAGACTGTACAAAAAATTCGACAAGAGGTTTCGATCGGAAGATCGAGGAGATCGCAGGAGTCACAGAAGCAGCGTCGGACGATCCGACGTCAGGGCGAAATCGGAGGAACGAGGCGGAAGGCCGAGCAGTCGCGGTTTCGAGGACGGGGTCAGGAAGAAGTTCACGAGAAGCACCGACGTCAGTATGGAAACTTTGACGGGTAAGAGAAAGTTCCGCAGCTCGTGCAAACTCGGGAGAAGATTTTGCGATGAGAGACGAGACGTTTTTGCCCGCTGCAGGTCGAGAGGACGAAGACGCGTACGTGGAACCTTACAGTAGTGGTGAGTGGATCTACATCGGTGACGCGGAAGAGAGTCACGTGTGGAAAAGACCGGACAGCAAAGACAGCGAGGAAGATTTAAGCGATAATTACATAAAGGAAAGACGGTGCTCGGAAGAGTCCACGGACAGTGAAAAGTGTTTTAAGAAAAAGTACCAGGCAGCCACGCACAGGATGGTGCATCGCAAGAGCAGCGGCGAGATGTACAAGAGGATACAGAAGAAAAGTTTCGGTAAAGTATCGCATAAATTAATTGCTACTTCAAGTATTCGTGAAAAAGCCACGAGTTTTTGCTGCGGATCGAATGATTTAGGCTCGCTGCGAGCGACGTCGAAGCGCGGCATTTGCATTTTATCGGCCTCGATGACAGTTTAATGGAACAATGTTCTTGCGCGAAGCCACCGCTCTCGCGTGCGTATTGACGTATTCACATCCGGTTTTTCGCCGCGTGACATTTCCTAATGGAAAAGGCGGCGTCCGAATGTCGCTCGGCGATACCGCTCTTTTCACACATGCCCAGTCTACAATTCCAGATGCAAAATCCAGTTGGCGCTATTTATATCCGAAGAATGCCGTATTCCACTCTGAATCGAGCGCGAAGAATGTGCACCTCTCGCCTCTCATTTACCCACGATTCGCAATTCGAGTAACATCGCGAGCTAAGAAACGTGCACTTAACGAAAGTTTTGTTATTTCGATCTGTGCGTTTAAATTGTTCCGTGTATTTTCGGAATCTCCTCAACCGTCGAAATCGACACCAAAAGTTGGGCCCGAATATTTTGAAAACTGTTAAAAAATTTAAAATCATGCACGTAACTTTCGAAAAATTTTTACTGCTGAACTAAAACTCGCTGTTTTTTTCAACACGATGTGTTCGTTTGAAATATAAAAAATCCAGAGCTTTTTCTGCGTCCGTTACTTTAGAATGGCTGTTATATTCCGGTAAATTACAATTCTTGGGCCCAAAAGAAACCTTTTCAAAGAGCGCGTTAAACGATCGAATAACCGTGAAATCGATGCAAAGAAGGGACGCGTAAGACAGGGCGCGCATCGTGGTTCTTCCCGGTTCTTTAAATAAGCCTCGCGTAATACAGCGTCGACTAAATATACCCAGCGACGAAGCGCGAGAACGAGGGATTCGTTGTGATTCAGGAACTGGGGAAGAAGGGAGCCGCTAGACAGTCGTCGCGGTGCTACGTAGAGAAGCTTTTGGCTGGCAGTCAGTGGGTCAGGGCACCGAGTCACCGCATTCCGCGTCCCGTGTTCGCTACAAGATCGTTCAGTGGTTGACACGCATCGGAAAATCGACGATTATCGCCGCGAAAAGTGACGTCCCTCGAAATGGTTTGTGATTCGGCCAGTTCCGAGTACATCTCGGAGCTGGAACCCGACGTGTCCCTCAAGAAGTCTCTGGAGGAGCTCATCAAATGTATGCTAAGGGTATGGTGTACGGAGGGACAAGCGCTAACGAAACTCGGAGTGGCCACTTCTGGTAAATATCACGGGCGATCGTGGAAGGAGTTCTTAACGACGTGGAATTTTGACGAACAAAAAGGAATAATTGCAATTAAATGTTGGCGGAAATAAACGATTTACTCGAGGGTTAATGAACGTTTCTGGTGATGAGTTAGACGAAGCTCGAGGTGTAGGTTGAGTACAGTTCCAATCGAGATTCGAGTGTGCATGACCTCCGGAAACATTCAATCAAAATACGGGGATTTATTGTCGAAGTCTGCGAGTTACAGTCTATGCCAAGCGCTTCGATCGATGCTCCCCAATTACTCGGTGTTATAATTATGATATGTTAGCTCTGTAAACGACGTGGAAATGAGCGTATAGTCTTTAGCTGGCTTGAATCATTAGTGTATTAACGGAAATTCAATTTCCTGACGATAGATCTTTCGAATGTACAAATGATACTAAATATTTCGTGTCATTCGGCACTGACAAGGGACGCTTAATCATTTGTTTCGAAAACACATGTTGCGAATCAGCGATTTATTGCGTGAGTACATTTTCGGTTCCATTCTTTTTTTCATACCGAAATGTACCAAAAGAGACTTCCTTGAATTAGGAAATATTTTAGTTTGTCGGAGGAATTCTTTGATTCGTTATGAAATTCGGATAAAGGTCAAGATTAACGCGAAAAATCGATTTAAATCGGAGTCCGTCCTGAAATCGTTGGCACGGAGTCGTGAAACACGTGCTTTTTCTTGACAATGAGAAATCATTCGCCTTTTAATATTACTTTGGCCTTGTAGGCTTCATGGCACCTGTCCTTGGAAGCTTTAATTAAATGTAGCTCCAATGAAACGCAACGTCAATTTCCCTTTCGTACTCGTGAATAAACGTCTTTCTATACCCAAGTTTAAAATTCACAACCATGGTTTTTACACATGGAATCGATTCAGAAATTGTGATACGAAATGGGGAATTTCCGATTGTACAAAGTACAAAATTATGTACGTATCATGGCATTTGAAATTTGCGTATCTCCGCTTCTAAAAACAGTCCTGTTCTTATTTTCGCTCGAATGACGCAAAATGGAAATGGCCCAAGGTCAAATTTATGTTTTATTAGATGATCCAATGCCAGTGATTATATGTTTGGATTTGACAATTTTTATACTCCACTAATACACGGTTTTAATGGTATGCCGGGTCAGACAGCCGTTACTACTGGACGAACTTCGTCCCGCTTTTGTACATTTTCTAAGCGAGAGATAGAATGACGCTCGGTTATAACAGCTGTCTGACCTGCTGCGCCGTTAGCTACGCTATTCCCAATGGTATTCCATCTATTTTTGCTAAACAGTACGTAACAAACCGTGAAGGTACTCAATGAAATTTCATACTCTTCGAGGAACCTAACTATTTTCTACTCCGATGGATTTTTAGCCTTAAAAAGGCTGATAAGGGACTCGCAAAATAGAACCATTTCCCTTATTTATATTTTGCAAAAGTCATTAATCGTTCGCGTTCTCTTCTTCCGTTTTCAATTTGTTTATTTAAACATTTTAGTAACTATTTAAATATGTAGAAGATAGAATTTCGCCCTGGTTAATTCTCGATTCATGTCCAATACTCGATCTTAACAATAATGAGGAGATAAGTGCTCCTTAAGTACCAGCACTTCAGAACTGCAGCAACAACGTTTTTAAATAATGTTGCTTTAAAACAAGCGTGGCACTGAAAGGCTCGAGATACGAATCGATCATCTCCTTTATAACAGCATCGATAATCACCGCAAATAGACATTGTTCATCAGACTTTTTTTATCAAACGTCTATCTTTATCTGACTTTGAACCAGATTGAAAAATAATGCACTGCGAGCTCTTGAAATGCGAGTACAAATTTAATTCGACATTAATGTTTCAGAGAGTGACAAGAGGGTCATCGTGAAACGCGAAGCGGGGGGTGAATTCGGCTTCCGAATCCACGGCTCGAAGCCGGTCGTGGTTTCCGCGATAGAACCGGACACGCCAGCGGAAAGTTCCGGCCTCGAAGTCGGTGACATCATAATGTCAGTCAATGGTAGAAGCGTGATGGACGCGACGCATTCGGAAGTCGTGCGATTCGCGCACTCGGGATCCGACATTCTAGAGCTCGAAGTGGCGAGGACGTGCAACGTCTTGGCACCGCAAGTCGGCAAAAGCGGCACGAAAAAAAGCCCCAGCGCCGCCCCGATTTACGCTGGTTATCTCTGGAGAAGGTCGAACACGTCGGTACCGGAAAAGTGGGTGCGCAGGTGGTTTGCTCTTCGTCGTGATAACTGCCTTTATTACTACAAGACTGATACGGTGAGCGACAAAATTGCATCTTCAATTATTATTCGAAATTTAAATAAACGAATGAGGAGTGGAATCAGTGGTAAATGGAAAACATTAATTTGACTCTTGATATATTCCCTTAATGACACGTTTTTTAATTAATTTTGTTTATCACGGAAAAATATCTACTAATGAGTTCGTAGCGGAGTATGTAATTTTTAATTGCTTTTTTAAGTGATAGCTCTTTTTCGACGTGTTGTTAGTCAATTTTGTTTAGATTCAAAAACTCGAGAAAAGAGTTTTCAAATAAATAATATAAAAAATATCGCATCTTATCAGGATTCACAGCCAGTGGGAGCAGTGATGCTCCTCAAGTACGACGTAGAACCAACCCTAGAAACGAGATCTTACAGCTTCGCGATTCGAAAACCAGGTGCCCCTACGTTGCACCTTGCAGCGGATTCCGACGATGTGATGGCTAGATGGTGCGCTATAATTCTCGAGGCTGTCGAAAAGAATAACCAGGTTCATGAAATTTCATCTTATTTTCCACGATATCTCTCTTTCCCTAAAAAAAACCCCTCAAGTTTACGGCTCAATAAAAAACGACCGAAAAATTACCCACGATTTCCTGCTCGTGATACGCTACCAAAACAGGAAATCGCCACCGAACGTCGTAATAAAGCTGGCTTTCATAGGCCGACACCTGGCTAAACGCCACGCTGAGGATGCAGCAAATGCCGGCATCTGCGATTCAGAGGCCCGATTGTTTCGGCTACCTCAACAAGCAACAAGAGCGCGCCAGGAAAACATCCTCGCCGACCGGGTGGTCGCAGCGCTACTGCGTCCTAAAAGACGCTGCTCTCTATTTCTACGAAGACGCAAACGCCGAACGAGCCTTCGGCGTTGCTTGCCTTCACGGATTCAGAGTCCACGGTAGCGCGCCTAATTCAGGTGGTAGAAAACACTCGTTCGAACTCCAGCCACCGGATCCAACGCAAAGGAGTTACACATTCGCCACGGAAACCGAAATGGACAAAAAGAGGTCAGTTCCATTAGCCCCGCTCGCTCATTAAGAAGGGAGCAAGCTTTTCCAAACGAATTTCCATTCTCGTTGCAGATGGCTCGCCGCTTTGGAATACTCGATCGATCGATGGATAAAAATAGGCTGACAGAATCGGCGCTGAGCAGCTTGGCACGAATCAAAATCAAACAATCGACAATTATCCTTTGACCCTTCGTAGGGAAACGGGAATAATTCGCCGATACCTCGGGGGCGAGAGCGGTGCATGCAATTTAAGATGTCATTTTAACACGCACAGCTCCGCGCACAACGATTGCGATAGGAAAAGAAACATAATACCGTTTAAATTCTTTCGGAAACTTGTCATTTCGTACGAATTTACACGTACGAGAACGTTATACAGCAGCATTTTTACAATTTTGTAATGTTGTCCGATGTGAGAAGCGAGATTTTCCAAAACGCGTTTGATGTTACATTTAGAGAATGGACGAGGAGATTTTTTTCCGTTGATAACCGCAGGCAACGAAACGTATTATCAATCACCCCCGCCGTCCCGTTTTTAAGCCACGTTTTTAGATCGATGGTATCTTTTGAAATATTACGAAAACGATATTTTCCTACATGAGTTTCGAATCCTCCCTGAAAATGCAACGATAGCCGATCTCGAGATGCGGTCGGTACTGCAGGAACTTTCGTGAAAATTTTCGAAATTGATGATAATATTCATTCCGCTTATTTCAGCTGGGAATGTCGCGGTATTTTTATAGCAATCATTGCGCAACGATAAGTACACAAATCGAGAATAGTCGCTTCGATGCACTCGACGATACGAACTTCGACTGTTATCGTTATCAGACAACGTTACATTTGAAACGAAACGATGATAGTTTTCCTCGCAATTATAGCTGTGTAAACTTTGTCTCGTAAGAATTAGTGGCCGTGAACGAGATTCCTTTGACCCCAGAGTACTTTAGTCGTACCATTTCTTTGGATTACCACGGCTTTTTTCAACTCTATTGAAAAAGTACGTCAACGAAATCTATTTTCCAAGCGAAGCACGAAAATGTGGGGGAGGCTGGGACTAGTTTTGGGTTTGTATTTTAAAAACAAACCATTGCCGGTCTAAAAATGTACGTCCAGACATTGTTTAAATAATTTGTTTCGAAAACCAAGTTTCGCATTGTTTTAAAATTTATTTGGACTCCGTAAAAGTTTGAAAAATTAAGTATTTCTCAAACTAAACATTAAATGTCACAACTCGCCCCGGTTTCTTCAATAAATTATGGCACAGAAAAAATTACACAAGTATTATGCGACTTTACATAACCAATGTGTAATATTTTCAGTGTACACATATGGTACGTAGAATTCCGAACATAAAGGATATTTTGTCGATACTAGGACGAAAGAAAAAAACGTAAGAGCGTATGTGTTGTACTAACTATAAATATAATACTACAAATATGTACCGTAAGACGTGTAATATCAGTGTAAATCAGGGTTGGTATGTAGCGAGCGACAAGTTTTAATTCGACGTTCCTTTCATTCATTCAAAAGTCTTTCAAACTGCCAGATGTTTTAAATTCCTATAAGGATGTATATGTATAATATATCATATATATTATATTGATATTTCTATATATATTTGTTATATATATATGTTAAACATTAACGAAGTAAAGAAGCGTACGAGGATTGTCGGGGGTCATGTGTCATGATCGCACGCGATAATACAGCTACGCGAGAGTGCAACGATGTGTGAAAGACATACCTAAATGTTCTAACGATGTTGTTAATGAAAGAAACTATGTAATATTATAATTTTACCGTAAATTTATGAACTTCGCGCGTAAGCCCAGCGGGGCAGCATTTAAAAGTAACGTTTATAAAAAAAGAGAGATAAAAATGAATTATAATCGCAATGGTTATAAACTAAAATATACATGTTAAATATGAAGACGTAAAAGTGATCGACGATCGTGTGTTCTGTTAAAAGTCCACGACAAAGGATATTGATAATAATAAAAATGAACAAATCAAGACACCCGCTCAAAATCAGAGACATTAATAAAGACTTTAATACAAGTTACCTAAACCATGTGAGCGACTCACTGTTCTTCCTTTACGGCTGCGTTGCGAAACGTACATTTTTGTAACACATGCACGAAAACCGCCATTTTTCATGTCTGTTGAGCGTGTGTAAAATCGCCCTTTTTACAGGCGATGACGAAAAAGTTGGGTTAACAATTTCTCGCACGGCTACGAGACTT
>JABFQM010002363.1:0-15418 GCA_022816865.1 Zelostemma sp. ZL-2020 | reverse complement strand
TTGGAGCCGACCAGCGGCCCAGATTTCGCCCGCTGCGTTTATTGCTACGCACTGATAAATCCCCGAGTCAGACGGAACCGTCGCGGAAATCGCCAGATCCATCTTATTGAATTCTTTCTCGTAAACCGTTCGACGTCCTGAAACAGAAAATTAATCTTCGATTTCCTTCGCAAAACAAGTCCGGAGGGAAAGAAGAAAATGCACCATTGATCGTAATATTCGCGGCATCTTTAAGCCAGTAAATCCGAGGCGTCGGTAGTCCCTGAGCCTGACACTCAAATCTCGCGGTTCTGCCGTTCGGGCAGATTTGATTCGTCGGTTTCTTAATAAATGTCGGTGGAACCAAAACGTCCACTGTTATATTCTGCAAAAAAAATAGTAAACGATTATTTATAGCCTTCAATTGACGATTAAATATTAATTTCTTACCTGATATTTTATAGTATTATAATCCAAGTCTTTGGACGAGCACACATAATATCCGGCGTCTGATGCGCTGATATTATGTAATGTCAAAACGCTTATGCCAGTAGAATTTAAAAGAACACGTGGTTGGACAGCACCTGCAATTCAGAACAAAAGTTTGAATTAAGGAGGGGCAAAATGCATTCGTACGTGTAAAAATGAAAATAAAATGTACCCGATTGTCGAGGAACAAATGACCAAGTTGTAATTGGCAATGGATACCCAGAGGCAGCACAAGCTAATTGAATACTGGTTCCATTAAGTAATAAATAATTATACGACGTTTGTGGATACAAAACTGACGGCGCTCGCTCTTTGCTGTTTTTTCTCGCTATAACGACGAGCGTCGCTTCTTTGCTTTTCTTGGTTTTATTTAAAAATTCATTGGTAGCTATACATCTGAAATATATTTTTCATGAATTAAAATCTTATACAAATCAAATGAAAACAAAGGAAACTAATCAAGCATTTCTCACCTATACGATCCGGCATCTGATAACTTGGTTGTACTTATATATAAAACACCAGGAGGCATTATGAAATACCTGAAAAAACAATCAATCGTGAATGAAATCCGTTTGGACAGCGAGAACCGCGAGTCTTACTTTGTATTGTTGGAAGTGGACGTTACATCTTCACCGTTGTGCTGCCAGGTGATATTAGGTGGAAAAGGAACACTATTAATCAAACAAGAAAATCTGGCAATCTCGCCTTCTTGAACCGTTAAATTCTTTGGCGACTTTTTGAACCCGCGAGCTATTTCTGGAAGAAAAAAAAATGCGAGTTTAGTTTATCGAGTACCTCGGACTTTTCATACCTTCAAGTAAAAAATACGTACCAGCAACTTGAATGTTCGTAGGCGACGAGCGTATTTTGCCTCCGAAACTGGTACGAACTATGCATCGATACTCGTCCGTTTTCTTACTCTTGTACTGGAATGTATCGCCGTAATCCCATACTTTTCGTTTCTGCGGAACCTGCAGATTTTTTTTCTGTAAAACAAGAATTAAAAATGTGAGAGGTGACGTAATGCATTGTTGGACAGAATCTTGTATACCTTATAAAAATGAAGAGAGCCATTTCGTAACAAGGTGCACCTCGTGACCTCGCAAGGCGGCGCGGGAACCCCGTTGTAAGTCCAGGAGATGTCATTGCGGGGACGAGCGAAGCAGCTGAGCGTGACGCCTTTCCTCCCGAGGACGACGTTTCCCTTGGGTTCTACGCTGAACGAGTGCTTCCCCAAATCCCAGCTCTCCGATTTCGACCCATTTCTACCGGCCAAACCACTGCCAACTCCTTTGACACCTAAAAAACGTAAGAGAAAAAGTAATGAGAAAAAAGGCACAAAAAACAATTGCGCAGCGACGCTCGGAGTTTTCGAATTCCTCCACGCGCAACGATCGAGGCCTTGAGGATAAAATCGGATTGGGCATGCAAATTTTCGAGTTTAAAAAAGCTTGTTTTATCCGTTGCTACGTTTTTCGCCTGGATCGACGGATTTTTATTACGACGCGGTGAAATTTAATGACGAATGTTACGCGAGAGAAGGAATTCGCTGCCTCCGTTAGCGGAGTTTGCTGATGCTGCGGAAAGCTTGGAAACTGTAGCCGATGATCTCTTGGGAGCCCTGCTTTTTGGTTTTTGCAATGAAGCTGAAATCAAGTAACGCGATGAAATAATGACTGCAGGGTTGGAGAGGGCAGACGAGACCGCACATGATGAGCCGTCGAGGGGCGGTTGAAAAGGGGGTTGTACGAGGCAAAAAATGAAGTTGCTTCGTTTTCAATTACATAATTAAGTTCGACTCGGCGAGCCTTGGCATAATTGATTGGGCGTGATTGCGTTTCTTTCCTTTCCAGTGCTTTCGATGCAGTTTTCTCGCAGGCGAAATTATCGAAGTAATGCGGCTTTATGCAAATTTGAAATTTTGGATTCGGGAACCGGGGAGTTCATTTCAGCTGCTTTTTCCTGGAATTAGAGTTCATTCAGTTTTTTCAAATCAGGGTTATTTTCAATATTTGCGATTGAGTTTAACGGAAATTGTGGTTTAAAAGAATTTTTGCCTTTTTACGTGGGACAAGTTCATTGGACCCGGAGTCGAATTTAATCGCTGCTTCGGGAATTTCAAAACATTTTTCTCCCCAACTTGACATCTGATCTGGGTTCGTAGATTTGTTCCAAAGTTTTGAAAACAATTTTTTCCAGTTTCTCGATTACGAAAATTCACCAATTTAAATTTCTGTGTAATCTGACATAATCCACTTCGACGATCGCGAATTTCTAAATCAGTCTTCGCACTTTCTCTTGGAAATCATTATGCAAATTATATATCTCAACGTTAGAAAATGACGTTTCAAATGAATTTTCAAGTTTTTATCATTTTCAACTTTACTTTATCGTAAAAATGTCGAATTCTAAACATAAAAGAAATAACGGTTTCTATAAAATCGTATTATTGACGATTGTTTTCGTATAAAAAATGGAGAATTATACAAAACAATGACTGGTAATTCATTTTTTAAACGTCTTAATCATTTATTACACATAAAATGTTGATTATTGACAACACGTGCATTTCACGAACTTCTGTACAATAGATCGAAAAATCCTAAACTCGCGATAATCCCAATTTCCGAAAGAAAATAGAGTTAGATCGTTCTTCCGGGAAGCCATAGAAACATTAACGACTATATTGTCATGCGGAGATATAAACAAGCCATGAAGAAGAGGCAATGACGCACCTGTGGCGCAGGCTGGCTCAAGCACTTCCGTAAACAAAATGCCGAGCAATAATACCCGCGCCGCCATATATTTGGGCTCATTGGCACTGGTTTCACCGAGGAACTCAAGCAGAAGCACTTTGGGGAAGTCGAGTGCTGCGTTGCGTAGCCCTTCGCCGCATGTTTGTCATCGAACCACCGCGGACTCGACTCCCGAAACGTCGCCCCTTTCGCAGATAACGTTTCACTTTATCTCGCGACACGCCGCGATTTACATCTTTCGGCTAGAGTATCACGGTGTTTCCGTGAGATCGCACGCGAATTGAAAATACCATTCAAAGCGACCCGTCGATTGCGCGTGGGAACAATAAATGTCTCATTCAAAACCGCGTTCGACATGGGATTCGCGCATCCTTTGCCATATTTCTACTGAAGTCAATGAACAGAATGAACTACATCGCTCGCAGAGATGAGAAAAAAGGGTTCTCAAATCTTTCCACTTTTTCGCACGCTGATCCGAAGCGCGCTGCTGCTGCGGGCGGTCGTCGAAAGGCGGGAAAACGAGTTTTTGAAATTGTTTCGACAAAGTCGATTCGATGCAAATTTAATTTGTAGTTAAGAGTAGTTGTTGTTACGAGACGAAAGTAATTAGGTCACGTGACTGAATATAAATAAAGCGTAGAATGAATTGCATCGGTTTATTTATTATTACAATACCCTTGTATAAAAAAATTTCGAAACCACTACAGACCACTGCAGATTACTACAGGCCACTATATAGACTTTTTCTTAAGTGGTCTGTAGTGGTCTGTAGTGGTTTCGAAATTTTTTATACAAGGGTAAACTTAAATTTGTTGATGAATGAAGACGATTTGAAAATTGCTATCGCGATATTTAGGCCAGTTGAGAAGATTTCTCTATCTTTGGACTTCTAGACAAGTTTCTAGTTTTCATTCTTTTAGTCTTTGGAATTTTCCGATTTCCTGTAATGCAAATTCCCGTTATGCGGAAAGAATTTCACGGTCGACTTTTCTAGGATTTTTTTAAATGCGAATTCCGTTACGCGGGGTTTTGCGCTATCTACGAGCGTGAATGGAACTATCGCGCAGCGCATGCGCAAGTAACATTTTACGGTGCACATTTTCAGTAGATAAAGTCCACTCGTGCCATCACTGCTGCGGTCGATTATTTTTTCATTATTATTTTTTTAGTCTTCTGACTGCTTCTGACCGAGTCCATATGATTGAGAGTGCACGGTACGAAATAGTGGAAAGCAGTATAGAAAGTGTAGAAAGCGTAGAAATAAAAATGGGAAGTACCGAGGCAATCGCAATGTCGAAAATGAAAATGATAGGAAATGATAACGTCATGTTCGAAGAGTACGGGGCGAATTTGAAAGTTTTGCCGACAAACGACCAGGTCAAGGAATTACAAACTATTTTGCGAGATAAGTAAGTACTTACGGGTTGAGTTAGGTTCTTAATTCTCACCTTCCGCGCGTTACGAAATCGCGAACGCAAAAAAGCGCTATTGATTTTCGGAAATACTTCGAGGCGAGACTTTAACCGCATTGTCAATCAATGCAATTTTTCATTCTTAATCACCTTTTTCGTAGGTGAAAGGAATTTACCGTGGATTTTTATGTTTTTCAGGGCCACGACGCGAAGCGATTTTAAATTCTACGCAGATCGCTTGGTGAGACATTTTTCATTTTATTTCGTATAAAATTTAGAAAAGAATTCCAGAAAGTCGAAAAAATGTTGATAAACAATTTACTTGATTTTTATTTCGTCACAGATAAGATTAGTAATCGAGGAAAGTCTGAACCAATTACCTTTCTCGAAATGTATAATAACGACTCCGACGGGAGCGATGTACAACGGACTCAAGTACCAAAAAGGAAATTGCGGGGTCTCGATAGTGAGAAGCGGAGAAGCGATGGAACAGGTTTGCTCCCCGCAGGAAAAATGCCATTTCGACAAAAAACTCATAAGTTTCATTTTCAGGGCTTGAGGGACTGTTGTCGCAGCATTCGGATCGGGAAAATCTTGGTCGAGAGCGACGTGGATACTCACGAAGCAAAAGTAGTCTACGCCAAATTCCCTGACGACATCTCCGAGAGAAAAGTCCTCTTGATGTACCCCATTATGAGTTTGTATTTTTCTGGTTGAAACATCGACAGCGATTCGCTGATAACTCGTATCGGCTCATGTTTTTTCTCTCTCGGTGTTCGTGTAACTCGTACTGAAATTGATTTCCCAATTTTGCAGGTACAGGAAATACTGTGATAAAAGCTATTGCTGTTTTGAAAGAACATAATGTTCTGGAAGGGAATATAATATTGTCGAATTTGTTTTGTACGCCGTTCGCTGCTAAAACCTTGGTCACTGCATTTCCCAAGGTAACTCGATCTTTATGAATCTTGGAATTCATCATCAAACACTTGCTGAACACGAATGTTTGGTGTTCTCGAATGGCGAGTTGATTGAATATTTAATGTTTTGCAGATGAAGATCTTGACGTCGGAAATTCATCACAGCGCACCCAATCATTTCGGACAAAAATATTTTGGTACGGATTGAATCAATTTCATTACGTTAGTGACACTGATATCAACACAGGCCACACAAGAATGCGACACACGCAGAAAATAAAACGGATCATGTTTCTTGATTACATTTCTAATAAGTGAATGCTACAGCGTATTTGCTCATATTTCAAAACAACGAAAGTGATTATTAATGTTTACACAGACTTTTGTATTTATTTCAATTGACGCAACTTGTTTGAAAATTTTTATTCAATCGACAATTTTTATATGAATTGAATCGAATCAAGTTTGATTTTCTGCGTTCAAGATACAAGACTGTCATGCCACAACACTCATACAAACAGAGGGTCAAAAAAGATGTTTTCCACATTTTAGAATTGTAGCGATAATTATCGATGCGGAATGTATGTACAAAAAACCGTCAATATTTTTAATTATGGTGCTTGGCTGACCAGAGCGTTCGCCTTTGTATATAGAATCAATAGTGCAAATATTAGCGGACATCAATGCAAGTTTTTACATTTGTTTGTAAAGAAAAAAACGAGTAATTTGTATCCACTCAGCAGAACTTAGCATTTATAAGACTAGGAATTAATGTAGGACTTTTACACGAACTTCTTATTGCCAATTTAAAATAAGTCTCATCCGCGACTAACCTTGAGCATGAAAATGTCATACTCGAGTCAAGTTTAATTTCGCGTTCGTTCAAAAGATGGAAAAGAAGTTACAGAATCATGTGTATTTAAAGAAATTTTAATGTAAATAGGACATTAATCAATTTTACAGAATCAATAATTTTTGTGCACAATAATAGTCCTTAAAATGTTTTATAATAATTTTAACTCATTGTACATTTCTTTTTCCATTGAAACGTACTTTTTCAGCAACAAAGCATATTTATAATCGATTTTTACACGTATTCGTAAGTGATAGTACTGATAAGGCGAGTGTACTTGTGTAATTAGAAACCGAAAGATACATATATTTCCACTTTTAAGGAAAGTGCATAATGAAACGAACAAGTGTTCGCAAAGTTCCAGAAATGGCAAATTACTAGATTAATTCAATTCCGATCAACAGCGTGTTAACAATGAAAGTGAAGTCGAATTATTTAATCGTTTTCTACACTTTTACAGTTTTCTTAGATTTTTACATGTTCTGAAATTGAAAGTGCGTAGAATTGAATTGTCATTATTTTTAAAACGCTATAATATTACTTAAGTTACCTTGACGTGCAAAACTCGAAGCGTGATTCGACAACTGTTTTCCATTTTTTGGGAACTTTTAAGCTACGCCGAAAACCAAGTTGTCGATTTTTCCGTTTCCGGCTTTACATGTCAACAATCATGATATTCTGTACTTGAATTTGACTGAAAAGAGAAGTGCGTGTGATGTATTAATTTTCGATTCCTTGTGTGTCTTACTGAATAAAGAACAAGTAAAATGGTAAAGGCGGAGAACGTTTCTATTACACTCTATCCCTTGCATGAATCTCTTAGAATGTAGGCCTTTTATGACATTTCCATTTACGTTTGTTAACTTTCTTTGTTAATTTATTGCTCTTTTATCTGCCCGTTGAAAAAACTAATTACAAATGTCATCTAATTATACATGTGAGTACACGCAAGGAATAGAATTGGAAACACCGACGAAAACGTTTACTTGTCCAATTTTTTTGGCATTTTGAAAAATCTTTTGAACATTATTGGTTTCAGGCACTGCATCTGTGCGCTATGGTTCGTCATCATATCAGTAACGAAGAAATGTTTGAAGACTACGGCGAAACTCGTTGCAAAATTAAGAATCAAGATTGTTGCCCGTGTAAAAATAGCGAGTATTATTCTAGTTAAAAAATCAAAGATACGATAAGAACAATATCTGTGATATTTGTGCGGCGAGAAATTAACGAACAAATCTATACATCGCATCGGTAAATTATCAAGCTCAAATGAAGTAGTGATATTAGACAAGTTCATTTATTCTAGATTTATATTTTTGTATTTTAAAGTACGTAGTGATATATAGTTTCAAACATTTCTCGGTGGAATAATTTACATTAGTTCGAAATCAACGTGCCTTACGTTTCAAAACACTCGATGATAATTTCATAATAGATTTATTTTCTTCACTTTTTACAATAGTGCCTTACGATATTAACAGCATAAATTTCCATGATCATAAATACACCGCGATTTTCCGGAAATGTCGTATAAACTATTTGGTAAAATCATTTCTAAAATTGATTTTGACTTCGAAACGATGTTGCATATAAACATGAATGCTTCGATTATAAAAAATATTCACATTTGTATGCTCGTGCACGTCTACGCATACCAATTACATAAATCTATGTTCAATTATGAGAACAATCGGGATAAGAAATAATGAAGTATGTACGTTTTATGTAGTATGTATCGACGCTATTACGCGTCTTCTGAGCAAAACATATTTGTATCGTAGAAGGTATTAATGGAAGTACGAAGAGATTATGATAATAAAATACATTAATCATTGTTATAAGCTGTAGACCTGACTGATTTCTCTCCATGAACGTAACTGATATTACAAAATAAATATGACTCTATTTAATCCTTTTCCGACGTGACCAAAATATACATATTTTTTACATCGATTTTATCGATACAATTTGTAAAAAGAAAAACATTTCCCATCAAGGCCGATGCTAGTATTCATTTGTTGCATGCATTGTTTACATTGGAATGCAACACTAAAGCTGCGAATTAGAAGCTCGAGTTAATGAAATGACGAAACATTGTTGCGTTCTACGTTTTGTTCTTTCGATTTTCCATTTCCTAGGATACCGAACCGAAATGCTTTGCCTGTTTTTCTCGACAAGAATTATTGCACTGGCGTCATTTCAGGAAGCTCGCTGTTTTACATAAAATTACATCAGTCTCGACAAAACTTGGACTCATTCAAAGGAAGCGTGAGTATTCGAGCAACAATTTTGTTTCTCATGAAATGCCGAAACTAATCTCGAGTAAAAATGTACCAAACGTACAAAGTCTACGAATATTCAGCACTTCGAATCGAACTATCGATCAATATGTTCTCACCGGTGGAATTTATTATGTATGCTCTGAACATTAAAAATATGTATAATCTTAAAGAACAGTTGTGGTAGTTGCGCAAAGTTCTAAAAAAAGACGCAGAGAAGCTTATCACGAAGAGAATAGTGCTTATCCGTGGAAAACAAAGGACGGCGTTACAAGACGCTTGGATTGAGACAGTGCCTCCCCACCCACCAAACCCCTTTTTTTCTTTTTTCCTCTCCTTTCTTCGAGTTATAAATACGACTTATCTACTCTTCCTTTTCTTGCTCGTCGGACTTGTCTTCGTTTTTATCGCTGCTATTCTCTATGAGCTCGGCGTCCGACTTCTCCATTGTCATTTCCTCGTCATCTCCGTCGTCCTCTTTGGAGCTAAAACGATCAACATTTTCATACGTTTGTTTTCATCGAGTCTTATTTCAAAACCGGGTCAATTCTCTACCTGTCCAATCCAGGCGTTGCTAGCTCTTTATCCGTAGACGGCTGGAAAATAAATTTTTACATTTTAAGTTTTACAATCGTCGAAATTCGCTTTCCAAATTTCACCTCTCGACTAGAAGTGTTGCCGTTTTGTTGAACGTCTTTATTCTGTGACTTGGTTTCTAGTGTGACTTCTGCCGAACTGATGACAGGAGTGCTTTTGAGAAAGTCGTCCAGCTCGTCCATCTCATTCGACAAGTCGAAGTCCTCGTAATCCTGCAAAGGAAATAAAACGTGGAATTAAAATCCAGCTCGTGGGACAAATCGGCACGAGAAATTACCCCGCAGTATTCGTCCTCGTTGAATATTTGAGGAGGTAAAGGATATTTGCTCTCTCTTGTTTTACTGTTCGTTTGCATGAATTCCTTGTCAGTTTCTTTTCCCGGTTCCGTTATGTCTATGATTTCGTACTGTACATTCTTGCTATCTAAAATCATCAGGACTCTTTGTTGCCTTTTCTTCACCTGAAAAACATAAATTTCTGTAATTACTCTGTGACGAAAAATAATTTTTTACGAAGCGAGAATTAAAAAATCGCCAGAGAGCAGCGCCGTGTTTACGATCTAATTATACGAGTCGAATAATTGCGATATAGAAACTGAAATTGCAGATTCTATTAAAAGATCTTTCGAAATAATCGCGAAAAGAGCAGCTGATAACAGATTTTCAATTTCGACGTTCGTTACATCGATAACACAAATTCGATGATTCATTGCACTCGGAACGAAAACGTAAACAGCTTAATGGAAGGATAAAAAAAAGAAAGCTGAACCTTATCGCGCTCGTGAACTACGCCGTGGGTAAATTGACGAAAAATGCATGAGCCGTGCAATTATTATGATTATTATCATGGCCCCGCATAAGCTCGGTTCGCCAGCTTGAAAATCAAAACATCGACGCTTGGAATCGGGAAATGCAATGTTTGTAATTTGATACACTCGGAGCTGGGGAAATTAATGGGAAGCGCAGCGCGCTCGGAAACGTCATGTGAAATGCGGGACTCGTCGAGACCCCGACCCGGCTCGTATTTTATTGCGTGCGGATTTCCGGAGTCTCGAAGTTCGCCCCGCTCGCGTTACTCACTTCCTTGTTTCCGCTGATTCCCGATATGTAGATTTTGAGGACCATCGTTGAAGGTTTACTTCACCGAACAACACCGAACAACGACTGACCGGTTGACTTGCGTCGTTGAATAATTAATTAATCGCTGACTGGGAGGAGAAACGTGACGATACGGATGACACGGGGATTACTAACACTGGCTTAACTGGACTTTAATGATAAAAACACCTATGTAGCGTCATACGGACGGGATGGGTGCCAGGCGCCAGCAGTTGTAGCTACTAGGGATGTTCGATACGTATCGATACGTCGGTGTATCGATATTTTTCCCTTCCATACGCTCCGATATTTTTCGATACGCAACGCTGTATCGATACGGTGTATCGATACGAGAAAGCACCATATCGGTCGTTCGATATGATAAAATAGTACATTGTGTATCGCGGAGCCATGTTTTGCCGTTCACGGGCGAGGACGATGTTCTCTGAACGAGTCGTAGCGAAACGCGCGAAGCGCGTTTTCGCGCAGACGAGTTCAGAGAACATCGTCCGAGGCCGGGAACGGCATGGCTCCAAGGTACACACGATACTTTATGTTCGGGAAGCACGTTTTTTAGCGCTACTTACAGTCCTTACAGACAAGCAATTCGGCGGCTTTAGCCGTCGCAAATTTATCCACGGCTTGCGCGAGTGAGGGGTCCAGGGGCGGAGCCCCTTGTGGGGCCCAGGGGCGAAGCCCCTGGTGGGGTCCTAGGGGCGAAGCCCCTAGTAGGGGCGCAGGGGGCGAAGCCCCCGCCGGGGGGGTTCGGGGGGGCGGAGGCCCCCCGACTACACTAAAACCAATGTTTCAATTGAATAACAACCTACCACTGAAAAAATTTTTCGTCATCAAAAAAAGAAACATTTTCGACTGCAATAATAGAATTAGAAAAATATCACACTTGTTACCATTTTTAAAATTTATTTGACATGAAAATACTTAACAGGAAGATATTTCAGCTAAAATTGCCTCAATTTCTAATGAAAATTAACAGTACAGTTTTGAATATTGATGACTTGGTGTTTGTTGCGACCGTCAATAGTGAACAGCTGAGAGTTAGTATGGGATATTTGAAAGTTTGAGCCCGATGCAACGTTTTCCGAATTCACATCGTTTTGATTGGAGTTCATCTCGGTCGAAGTTGTAGTTTTGGCGAGTTTTTCTCGTGGATTCGGGATGTTGTTTCCAAGTGAAGGCACGTTGATGTCTCATGTAATAAGGTCTCCAATCTTTCTTTTATTCGAAATCGCATCGGCAACATATCCTGTAGAAAAAAATTTTTTCTGTTCATTCTGTATGAAATTGGCTTTTTAATCATTTTATATTTTTATTGACCTTCTGCGACCAAGGCTGATTTCCACCCGCCATGCCGTTGAATAGTTCGAATATCCGCTCCAGTGTTCGCCAATAATGTTGCAGAAGTTCTTCGGAAGCTATGTCCTGTGTACTTCTCAGGGTCCGGCAATTGTAGATACGTTGCAATGTTTTTGGGCGTTGAGGCAAATTTATTTTTCCCAATTACTTGGACCGTGCATTTCCCCTTCTGGTAATTTAAGAAGAATCGATCGGTCGTGGCGTTTTTCGGGCGAAGAGCTGCATATTGTTTCACGTATTCAGCAAATGGACCATCGACTGTAAAGGTTCTTGGAACATAATTTTTAGTTTCCAGAATGTTAACGACCAGGAGAGAGCCTTCTTGTTTAATGTCGTCGACTTTGATGTTTGGCAATTCGCCCCCTCGACAGCCACCACTTATACCAAAGATCATAATAACCTGTAAAAATCATTGATTTAGTATGAGATTGTGCATTGTGTTTGAATTCGGGGAACAATATACTATTTATTGCTTTATTTTACTTGTATAATTTTTCAGTTGAAATGGATTTGAAAGTCATTTATATTTACACTTAAAAATTTGTTTATATTTACCTTTGCTGCCAAGTTAATTTCATTTGGAGCTTCTTGCAAAAATTGTTCGATCTGATGAGACTCGAAAACTTTTGATTTTACGCTTTGGAAACCGACTCTTTTTCTTTTCAAATATTCGATTAAACGCGAATATTTGCTTATGTCCACTTGGTGCTTCTTCCGCAAAGTTAGCTTCAACATCGAATATACACTCCAAAGCGTAATATATATAAAGCTTATAAAGCTTATAAGGCTTATAAAGCATTTCGATTGTTAGATAACCGAAATATGGTAAAATAACATCTTCAGAAAAGAAAGTGGTTTCTTTCGAATATTTTTTTTGCCACTCAATGAATTTTTTATAAACCAACTCGTAGCGAGCTGCGGACTTTTCGGGACCTAAGTTCCTGCTCATTTCTTCGGCGATTTCAAGTAATTCAGGAGGCGTTCCAAAATGTTCTCCGGACTCGAACGAATCGTTCTCCGCAATCATTTTGATAGTTTTAATTTCGCCGATACTTTTTACTTGCACCGACTTTACTGATTTGACACGCGCGTATTTCGTATTTGAGGTTCTCTACGAAGTGAAATGACTCGAAGTTGGCGACGGTCGTTATGGCGAGATTAACAAACTGTCAACTGTCATTTTGTTCATTCGACCATATCAACTCAATCGCTCGATCTCTCTGTCTCTCTCTGAATAACCGTGAAAGACAGAGATGGAACTGTTTCGTTCCAAGATTCGACTCGAGGATCGAACCTTTTTTTGTTTCGACCCTAGGGTTGGAACTCGCTGTTTCGCCCCACTCTACAGGTACCAAAACTCAGATTTTCGATAGACGTGCAATGAAAAAATGTTTTGTTCATAACTTTGTTAAAAATGGAAATTCGCAAAAATCGAGTAAAACGTTTTATTCATGCCAAATACTATTGAAAAATGTTTTTAATTCCAAAATCCCCGAATCACTCCTTGAAGGGTGGCCCGCTTCAGGAATTTTGACTCGTAAGAGGCGTGACATTAGCGAGAATAAAAAAGGACGGGGAAAAACTGCGACTATGGTCGATAAAATGCGGGAAAAAATATACGATTTTTGCGTGGATCAACGGAAAATCTCCTCGTTGCAACAATAGCCAGCCTTGTGCTATTGCAGTTGCCCAACATCTATACAATAATGTTTAACGATAATTATTACGGATAGAAATTGTACTGCTAAAACAGCATATGATTGGTTGTATATTTTATTTCATTTAAAAATTTAATTTAAATCATTTTCTTGAATCAACGTTTTGAACAGAAGGCCAAGAACTATTAGTAGTGTTCTTTATTAATTTGAAAAGTTCGTTATCCTCGGATTTTTCTTAGTCTTTTTTCAAAAGACCAACGGGGATAGCAAAGCAGCCGAGTTCATAAACTTGATGCCCAATCCAGGGAATACTAAAGTCGACTTTTGCGCAACCCCTTATGTGTTTATCACTGTGTTGCACGCCGTAAAACAGCAAGCATCCCTTGACAGACTTCCATTTCACGCATACCGGCGCAGGATCACTTACTACACAGAAAAAAAACATGCAAGTTTAAATTTTACAGAAAGATTAACACTTTTTTGTGAATACCCGACAAAATGCAAAACTATTGTACTTGGAATATCCCGGGTAATCATCGTATGACCCCCTACGCTGATCGATACTCGTAGGACATCATTTTGAGGTAAATATTCCATGACGACACAAACTGAAAGAAACAGAAAAATTAGTGATGAAACGATGATTTTGATAGCAATTATCATTTCTTCACATTTGATTCATCGTAATCAATTAAATTCTGAAGAATTTCCCTTATTATTGATCAAAATTCATTTATCTTGTCCCATTGTTGGTGATATAATGAAAATCATTGCTCACAGTTAATATGAAAGTGGTGAAGGCACCATTTGCACTTGTCATCAGTGCATTCGCGTCCAGTATTCCTCAGATTCATATCCAAGAAACCTGAAAAAAGTCATCACCATCATTGTCGTCATTATAAACAACAAGGACAAGGAAAAACTGAATCAAATTGACTTTATCAACGTGCGACGGTGAGAGGCACGGTAGAACAGATATCAAATAGAGGCAAACAGAAACGGTAGCTCCTTATACATCCGGAGCCACCAAAATCCACCGAGAGTCGAATCGCTAGGTAGAATTAGAAGATTTGACATTTTCCGAAAAGAAACAATCTCAAAGAAGGAGACGTTCGGCCGAGCAATCAAATTGGGTCATCCGCTACAATGCACAACTATTTACCTAAAACGTTTCTTGCTGTCAGCGTAGAATTTCCTGAGGTCAGTGCTACTTCAAAGTAAGAACTTTCAGCTGACAATTTTGAGCTGGCAAAATCTGAAAACAGTTGAAAAATTAGTCATGAAAGGATGATTTGATTAGCAATAATCATTTCCCCACATTTTATTCATTGCAATTAATTAAATTCTGAAGAATTCTCCTAATCATTTTTTAACATTGTTTTATCTTTTTACATTGTTGGTGATATAATCAGAATCATTGCTCACGGTTCGTATTGTTGAAACTTTGAACGCAACATTCACAGACATCTTCATTGAATTCGCATTATCATCGTTATAAACAAAAAGTGCAAGACGAAGATTTCAACACATTTTCAACATTTCCCGGTTTGCTTTATTTTCATTGTCTTACCCGCAAGGGGGTTTGCATTTTGTCCTCTTTTTCTGTCACTGACAAGAGAGCGCGACCAAGCTATGATACGCTTCTAATAACAATAGCGTCGCGTCGATTCAAATGATCGAAAAAATAAGTTTGTACAAACCTGAATTTGATTCGTTTTTGGCCAAAGTCACCATAGTGTGGGAGACTGCGACGAGTGCTGAAAGATGCAGGACGATAACAATGCACCAGGCGAACTTCATTTTCTAGAAATTTTTTCTCAACACCTAAACAAACGATTAACAGAGAAATAACGTTCTGTGAAGTACGTCCAAACTATTCGACTGACATAATCGAAAAATTTACGGAGTTTATATACTAGTGCCCTGGAAGTAGTCATCATATCTACATAGTAATTTGCCAAGCAACGTAATCTAGGAAAATACGCGCATTTATCAAAC
>JABFQM010002362.1:0-15421 GCA_022816865.1 Zelostemma sp. ZL-2020 | reverse complement strand
CGAACACGCTCTCGGCTTTTTCTGACGATAAAATGAAAATTGTTTTCGGAAAAATACTCGGTAAGATTTTTTCTCATGATCCTCGCGCGCGTGGAATCGAGATCGCGTGCAAGAAACGAGGTAGTTCATCGAACGTGACTCGATTGCCGTATCGCTGCAAATTTGTGGAATTGACAACAGCGGGAAAAATTGTTTCTGGTTAAAACAACTTTGGAACCTTGTTAAATGAGGAACAAATTAAGAGTAAAACCTTGCTCTTTTTGAAAAGTGAGATTTTCACTAATTAGAAACCGCTGAGAAATGAAAGAAGAAAAATTCGTCACTGATACGTAAATCGTTCGAGGAAAAAAAAAAAAAATGTCCGTCCGAGGAATACGAAACAAACAATTAATTGGCAAATGACAGATAATGATTCGTTATATAACGCGCAACGCAAAGCAAAGTGTCTCGCAATAATAGCGACAAGCACGGCAATAATTATAATAATAATCTTTCTCCGCGTGTTGTAACGCGAGGCTCAAGCGTTTTCTCTACATATTAATCTTCGTTATCTCTCTCTCCGGAGATTTTTTAACGCTTTCTTGCAGGGTTAATACTCCCGTGACGCGCTGTCTTGTCGTATCACGGCGAGTTTCACTGGCCGATGGTCTCGCCCGAGTGAGTTTTGCGGAGTTACCCGCGAAAATATCGCGAAGCTCGATTCCCCCGCGTTATAGCGTTACATAGCCATTGAGCAACGCGAAATATCACCGCAGCGAACCGTACGGTGGCGATTACGAATATTATATAAAACTCCGCTGGCATTTTAATTTCGCGCGCGATATACATCGGCTTCTACAATCTCGAATTTCCGGCCTCAACGTACCACGCGTCTCCGATGAATTTCAGTACACTCCGCATTTACGTTGCTCGACTTATCACCGAGCGCGCCGGTTCTAAGATACAGCTTTACATGAAATCCATTTCGCATTTTACGCCTGTCTTAGTTTTCAAACATTTCATTTCGAACGCTCCGTTCTGACAGTAAATTATGAGGGAGTTTAGCTCAAATTGCCGCGCGTTTAATGAAGTCTTGTTAAGGATAACGATTAGAAAATTGCCGATGTTTGAACGGTACAAGTCTTGGATTGCGCCTTACGATATGTTTCATTACGTTGACATTTTTCCACCGACGAATACCTTTTTTACGTTTTTACCTTCGATCGGATCGAAATTTATGATTACTTTCGAGGAAGTTATATGAAGCGAAACTAGTCGAAGGCACTTGATTATTCCGGCCGCATGACAGAAGATGCATATAATGATTACTCACTTTATTCCGGGAAAAGAATTTGTCCGATGGCGGGGAAAAAATGTAAAAAATCTCTTTGCCAGAATGGCATTGGTTTAATGATGACGTCATGCATTTCCTGCGAGCGCGCACGAAGCGAGGCAAAAAATTCGCCTGATCCGTTTGGAATACCTGGCGATTAAAGGGTAAAATGCGAAAATGACGATTGGACGTGACGTTTTTTTTTACTCGCCAAAGTTACTTTATTCCGAGCGAAATCATTATTTTGAGACGCGATTGTTTTTCGTGATTTTTCGGTTGCGAAGAATGTTGGGACGCCATATCAATGGTGATTGCATATCAATGGCTATGGGCGCGTACTCGCGCGTATAAATATAATTTCAAGTAAGAGCAAGGCTGGACCACGCCCTGTATCTCTCTCCTCCTCTCGCGCCTTCTTCCTCCATCCACGCTTCCAGCTCCCGCGCCTCGTCTTGTTTGTATGCACGAGCTGTAGATGCTTTGCGTTAGGTTAGTTTCTAACACACTTTTTTTTTTCATAGACACCGCACTCTTGTAAACCAACTCGTATGACTACCTCCATCACCTACCCGCTCTAGGAATATACATTTAAAATTTTGCCACAACCCGACATAATTATACCCAATATCATAATAATTCATGTCATACATGGAAACAGGATTTAAGTTATTAACTCTTATCTTTGAATAATGAAAGAAAGATATCGCTTTTTTCCCGTGGGCTGGACAATTTAGAAAGTGCCGACTCGCCATTATCTTTCCACGCGTTGCGCCACGTTTCCCAAATTTTCTCGCATTTCCCGTCCTCGGATTCTCGACCTTCCAGATGTCTCTATTTAATCTCCCGTTCATTTTGTTTTTATCTCAACCAGTTTGCACTAAATCTAGATATCTGAATTTAATCCTTTCCGCGATCAGGCTTAATTAAGAACAACACTTTTCATGGTTTTCGAACTTGAAAAATGTAGTTCAGGAAATGGAAGTTTGAAATGTTGAGCGTCGATAATAAATTAAATATGCATGCGCTTTCTACAAAGTTGCTCACTATAATTATATTTATCGAAGCGTTAACATCATATGTATCGGCAATTTTATGTAATTTCGATACGTAATGTAATCTGTCAATTTATATCCAACTTTTCGGTAAAAATTCTCTAATGAGATTATCATAGAGTCTTGGGAGGATTTTTTTCCGGGTAAAAGACGGGGTTTGAAAGCTTCTGATTTAGGTGCCGACGCGAGCTTTCGCGGTATCATTGCAAGTAGGTGCACGTCTGGTTTCGAGTTATTATCATGCCGCGAAAAGATCGTTTGCCCCGCGATAATGGTAGCCTGAAGAATCGAAATTGCTCTCTTTATTACAGGCGGGCACGATAGCGCAACCGACGCGCTTTTTTCAATCGGCAAAGTTTGTAAATTGCTGTTCGTGACCTGTTTTCTGGAACCGTTTTGACTTTGGAAATGACAAAAAAACAGCTGTCCAGAAGCATATTCCGAGCGGGGTTTATAAAATTTGTAAATTTATTATGCCCGCGTTCGAGCGGACAAAGAGACATGGCAGATAGCACAAGGCTCGCTAATTCCAAACAATTGTGCTCTTTTTTGAATCGCCGGCCGGGAAAAAGGAAGAAGGGCGAGCGCGGATTCGTTGACCCGCAGCTGCGCCGTTGCTTTCTCCTCCCTGATAATTTCGTTGCTCTATTTTTCTTTTATCATCCCTATTTTTATGCAAAACGTTGCACTATTCACCGCCACTTTATCCTCATTATTTTCATTCAGCGACTCCGTGACTTTCTTATTTTACGCTTTCATTCACGCGATGACGTTCGTTTCCTCGCATCTTCGTCCTCGCTTTTTGCCTTCACTTTCATCCAGGAAATTTTTCGTCCCTTAGTGCGGTTTTCTCCTCTAGTTAATGATTTTCCTGTCCATTTTCATGCTACGCGTTTTATTCGCCAGGAAAAACGCTTTATCCGGTCGCAATATAACTTTGCGTAAATGCACGCACTGACGGTAGTTTGCCGATATAAAATTCGATCGATGATTAGGACAAGACGAATCTATCCAACGTCGAGAAGCGAATGCGTTCTTTGATAATGATAGTGGTGATGATGATGATGATGATAATGATGATGACGATGCTCTGATGATGATGATGATGGTGTTGGTTGGGAAGCAAGAAAAAGGAGAAGATGAAGATATACGAGCACGTACGTTACAAGTATGTACCCGGGTACATAACCGCAAATGCGTTCAAGTACGTGCGCGCAGACATACATTGTATGTATACCTATGTCGCCGAGGCTTTCTCCATAGCAAAAGTTAACGCACCCTAGTACATATATCTAGGTGTCCACGGCGTCTGTTTTATTGTAATTACCACCCAGACAAAAATGATTCGAGCCTGATCAGGATTAATCAAGACTGATCGTGCTGATTTAAAACAGAAATTCATTCTAGATTTTTTTAAAAACTCATGACACATTATGTTGATAATTCCAGGCAAAAGTTTATCAGGTATAATCATGTCTGATCATTTCTGATCAGATGATGAACATTTCTAGGTAGTATCAGGCCTAAAAGCACATTAGTCCAATTAAAATGTCCCAAAATCCTACCACATTTATCAAGATTTACAATAAGTTTTCGTGATAAGCAGAGATGGATTTCAGTTCCGCATTAGTATTTCATCACGGCTGAATAATTGTTTCCCACGAAAGTTGAAAAAAAGGAATACTGTCAGCCTTGATTAGACTCGATCAGGCTTGATAAGGCCAGATGTACTTTTCCCGTAAATTTTCCCGTTGAATCCAAGTTTCATTGACAAGTTGCAACTCTCATAACTCGATCTGCTTCGGGTTCAGACCGAGCAAGTAATGCAAAGACAAACGCGAGCTGTCTCTCGGCAGACGGGTAATTGATGTAAATAGTGCATCGGCGAGTCCGCAGAAACGTAATAGTACGTAGCGTTTTACTATGGGCACCTCTGAACGAGACGGTTTCGATTCATGAGTTGCCGAGGCGGTATGCAGCGCGTGTTTCATGGAAGCTTGTACAGATATACCGGTAGGTGTGTAAGAGAGCCGAGAGCGTTTGCGTTCCAAGTATGGCCGGAGCATCGAGTGATGGTTACGTTCGAGTCTGCAGGGACGGCGGGAGTCGCAACCCGCGGTAAGCAAAGCAAACGACCTTCCGTGGAATCTGGACAACCTGTCTACACCGCCTGCCGCCGACTCCGAGACCAGCTCTGCACTTGTTTCTCGCTCGGCTATCCCGCTCCGCGTGTTTCTCTATGATCGTCTCGCTCGCACTCGCAACCACCTTTGGCTGCCCCACTCGTTATTTTGTCAACCCCGTCCAGGCCCCGTCGTTCCCGGGATCCCTTCATTCAAAACACTTGCACGCTCGACCGTGAAACTGGATCGAGCGTTCGATGGTCTTCTTTTCTTTCTTCTTCCGCGGTATATGCCATTCGGAAAGGTCATGTAAAAAATGATCCACGCCAAGATGATTCGGACGTGAAGTCTTGGAAAAATGGATCTGTCAAATTAGCGGTGATTTATGATGGCTACTCGAAGGCGGAGAGTTACTTGATAAATCAAACGCTTCAGCTTTTGGAATGCGTTTCCGAGATTTTTCGGTAAAAAGCGAGGAAACGTAATTGAGATAAATTATTGTCGCCGCGGGACGATAGCCCAAACATGGGCGCGGGTTTTGCCGTGGCATATTTCAGATAAAATATTGTAATTTTCATCAGCGCCGATAAGCGCGGAGGTGCCTTTTAATGCGCTCGAAAAGTATCGCGGCAAAGGAAGTACTCTTTTATCTGGGCTCGAGTTATAATTTGGAATTCATTAGCTATTTGTTTGAATCGAAGCAGGATGTATTCGTTAAAACTATTAGCTCTTGGGTTAGTGCGTTATATACTTGGTGGTTAGGATAACAGCCCCGGTATATGTTGTGGCAATTATAGTAACGGTAACTATCGACAGGGTACGCCGCGGTTCCCGTTACTATAAATTGTCGATATCTATTTGCTGTGCATAAAGAAGCTGCGTATCGAGCGTAAGACAGTTCTCGTGATATGTGCGTTGCGTGGGCGTCAGACGCGCTTTCAATTCTGCAGAATCATAAAGTCTGTCGGGCATGAAAATGTTGTCGTGCTTGTATACGTGGAACGCGACAAGACTATATTCTCGTGACGAAACTCCGGAAATCTATTTTTGTTTTTACTCTAACGGGGCTTATTTGTATCGAAATATATATATTTATCGGAATTAGATGGCAATCTTCATCTTGATTTTTAAAAATATTGAGAACTTGCGAATTTTTGGTAAATCAAGATTTCCAATTTGTTTTTAGACGAGGCAATTCGAAGCTTAGAAATATCGTTTCGCAGGTAGTGAAATTTCGACGGGATTAAAAGCCAAAATGCTGAGGATTTTTAGTGCGCATCATTTCTATTTTAGGGCATCAATGAATCAGAGGCATTAGTCGAAGCCGCGTGTTTTCGAATCGTTTTGACTAACGTTTATTGCCTTGAGCAGAATCCTCGAACGGTCCCATGACGCGCACAATACTTTTTTATGTCGTCTAGTCCTTTTTATTTTTTATCAAGCGATTCGAAATTTGCATATCACATTTGCTTTCGCTATTAGCGCGGTGAAAACGTAGACTGAATTATGAAACAAACATTTGCTTGTATCCCCGGCCAAGGTGTAATATTTAACATCCTTTGCCGTTTGATCATATGATCATTTACAGTGGTTAAAACGTGAATATCAAACGAGAAAAAGCGCAAAGTGTGAAGAATAAATCCAACGAGTAAAACATTTTCTTCAATGAACCATTTAGAATCCGCGTGTGCCTTTCCCTTTCAAGGTTTATGTATCTGACGGCTTAGTCGAGCTTTGGCATTTGTATTTCATTCTTCGGATTCTGAAATACAATCTTGACATTGTCTCCATTAATACAATGTCCCAGTTCTCTCGTTACTTCGGCGCCTGTTATCAATCAACCCAATTTTTCTTCGTTTTCGAATTTCTCGGATAAACCTTTCCTTTTCATCTTCCAACGTTCGATTTTTTGCGCAAAATGGATTATTTCGATGAATAATATTCGCGTAAATTAATCCTCTGCGAAAGCATAGCGTGTGTTATTAGTCAACTACTCAAATAAATATTTATTTTCATTATTGCGTTTACGTCGACGCCAATTTCCTCTGACTGATTAAAATCGTTTAATACGAGGGACTCGCTTTGCTTTATTTGGCCGGCGTATCGTGCCTGGAAATATACTGAAATTGTATTCGTGTTGCGTGAATAGTAATAAGAGTACCGAAGAAACAAAACGAAAAAGCGTGTATGATTCTCAGGTAAAGTCATCCGTGGTAAATAAATACAACGTCACGAGAAAAACATGCGGGCTGCGATGGCGCATATATGTAGATGTCGCGCTTCTCTTTCTTCGTTTTTGGCATTCTTGATGCCCGGCTTGAGATTCTTCGTTAAGGCTACCAATCGAGAGCAATGGCGCTCGCCTTATAATTTTCTTCCCGCGTAATATCACGTCCTGGGAATTCAAATCCAATTCTTTCTCGCCGTTTCATTGTTTGATTCAGCTTCTCCTTCGAATGAAATTTCTTTCAAGTCTCGAATCGAACAATCCATCAAATTATTTGCAACTGCAAAAAAGCTTTTTTTCTCCGAACAATCTCGGCATTTTAATAATCATCCAACACTTGTATTTCATACTGCTTGACATTCGAGCAATCGAAAAGAGAATAAGAGTCAGCAGGGACACTCGGACATGAAAAAAAAAGCAAGGATAGATCGAGGAGGAAAAGGAGGGACGAATCGCTGAAAAAGTGCGCGCGACAGTGAAAGAATGACGTGGATGGAGGCAGAGCGTGGATGGAAGAGGACGAAAAAGACGAAGAAGGAGTGAAGCGATTCAACTATAGCACGAAAAAAAGAGGGAGAGGAAAAGGAGAGAATAAGGAGAGAAGAAGATGGTGGGAATTAAAGAGGGACGGAAGGAAGGTCCGCCGTTTTCCCCATAAGACTGGACCACGAGCGGCCATCTTGTCTCACCGTCGTTGCTTCGCATTCGACTCGTGTAGGTGTACGTATGCGTATCGTTTTACCTTATGTTTCACTCAACCCATTTCATCCACGCTTCTACATTTACTCTGCATTTCGAAACGAAATTCGGTTTTCCTACGATACATATTTATCTTTTTGATATATCTTTAAAACTTTCGATGTTTAAGAGGCATCTCTGTTCTCTGAATTCTTTAGAGTAGAATTTCACTCCAAAGAAGATTTCTATCCATCTTTTTCGTAATTTATTATCCAAATTAAATATAGATAAAACGAGGAAAACGTACATGTAAGATCCAAAAATGCTGTCTTGTTCCTAAAATTGATTTTCAAGTTTTGAAAGTTCTATAAATTAAGTAAAACCGCCGTCTTCTCTTCATTTTCAAATTCAGCTTGAAAAAAAAATTTGTTATCAACGGAAATATCCTTAAAACTTTCATTTTTTCAACTTTGAAACGATGCTCGAAGCAGAATGTACTCGACCAATGTTGAAGCAAAATATTTCGAGAGTCAACGAAAACTTGGAATCATTCGAAAAATATGAACGGTACTCTGTTTGGCTAGGAAGCAAAAACGGTTGTGTCGATAAAACAGAGTTCTGCGTTGGTATTTCGTGTTCTCTTGGGAGTGAAAGAAATATCCGGGTTGCGAGAGTCGGGCCCGTTTTTGCGAAAGGTAAGCAAAGATGAGGGCCTACGAAGAGCTTGAGGGACGTGCATTCTCGGTTCCCGCGAAAAAAGCGGTTTTTTAACGTGGCACCAATCATTACGGCAATTTCGTGAGCACAGGAAAAAGAGGGAGAGAGAGGACGATGAAGAATGCCGCGAGTACCGCTCTTTGAATCTGAAAACTCGAGATTTGCCGCCGCGGGGTGCGCACGTAATTCGCACACTCGACGATTTACGTATGTTGGCGAATAAATACCCATGTTGATACGTATAACGTGAAACGAGTGCGTGTCTGCGCGCGCGTGTACTTTATGGTGTTTCTGCACGATCGTTTATAAGCAAGCGAATGTGTGGGCCCGCGTCAGGGGCCTCGGAAGAACACCGAAACGAGGCACTCGCTCTCGTGATACGACAATGAAACTTTAGCGAAAGAACTTGATATTCTATTCAAGGGATTCCGTTTTCTATCGCGGTTTTGCGCGACTGACGTTTGGCGCGATCGATCATTCGCGGATAAAAAGTATCGGGCAGAGAGAGAGAACGTGTACGATCGGTCGAGTCGAACCAGTAAATAAACGTCGCTGGATGCAATAATAAATATGATTTTTTACAAGAGCAAGGATGATACGCGACATCTGATCTCTCCTGATTTCAGTCTTGAAATACGAGTGGTTTCGTATAATAAACTATCTTTTATTTATGAACGCCCTTCGAAAAACGAAAAGAGGCCAACGAATTTCACGACGTTGATTACAAAATCATGATTTCTTTACTTAAATATCGAACAAAGCAAGGAAAAACCGAGAGGCGTGTCTCCCTTTTCGAAAATTGAGTTGTTGCATGTTTTATAATAAACTGCAAGGACCTTCGTTTTCATGATCATAATTTCCCAGTATGCCGTATCGACCAAGGTGCATTGTTGAAATTACGATACTTGCTCTTATCTTGAAAGGGATATATATCTCTTGCGGCGCATAATGAACTTTTTCCATCTCCCTTAATCTTTATTTTCTTCCGCTCTCCTCTCTCTTTCTCTCTCTTTCTTTCTCGTTGCGAGCGAGAAATTAATACGACCAAGCGGATTATTCGTTCGGTTTTGGTGCGTCGAAAGAAACCTTGGAGAGTGTGGTTTTTTTCTCGGTGGACCGCCTTGTCGACAAGCAATGTGTATTATGGTATACGTATGCCACATTCGCGGTCGACAAAGTGAAAGGGAACGTGAATTTTCGAAGATCAACGCCGATCCGTTTCGTCCTTTCTCCTTCTAGAAAGCGAGGGACGCAGCGGCAGACATTTTTTCGGGCAAAAAGTCACAAAAGTGTAGGGCCAATTAAAAGGCTTCGCATCAGCCGAAACATTTCAGAATTTCGACGTTTAGTTTTTGCCCCGAAATCGAGTGAAACGTGCACGATGGATTCACCGTTAAACCCCTCGATTCGCGTTTCATTGATTTTTATCTCGACCCCCGTTTACCGGGGTGTTACAATTACAAGTTATAAATCATGCAGAAAATGACGTAAATCTCTCAAACTTAATGATTCGATACGAACGCTTTCGAGAGATTGATATTGCCTCGAGTTCCACTCTATTGAAGCTTTAATTAATTGAAATGTAATCTCGAATATGATCTGAATCATGGAAGAAATAATGCCGGGGTTTAGCGAATTTATGAACAATCGTAAAACTTCATCGTCATTGTTAATGAGCCGCGATCACGAATTTTAATTATCGGTTTGTCCGCGCAATTTTTCTTCGCTCGTTTCCCACAATGATTCTCTTCTCTGCGTTTCGATTTCTGATTTTTACCGCGAAAGGAGTATCACATTTCTCCATGGATTACATTTTAAATCTCCTTCCGATACTTTTGTTACAGAAGGCGAACAGTAAACCCAATTTATATTTGCAATAATAAGGAACGAAATGCGCCGAGACGCGCGGTTGTTTTCGTGTCTTCAAGGTCTTGATGTGCATATCTTGGAGCCGATTAATTGCCGGTGATTTTTATTTATTGCAAAGAGCAAGGTGGCGCGCTGAGTAGTTGATGGTTATTGGTTAGTAATATTTATACAGATGTACGTTCGGTACGTAAGAGCGCCAATGTGCGGGTAGCATCGTCTTAATAATAAATTCTACCGAGTAACGTGACTTACTCATACCACTGAACGCGCTCGTGTTGGTGCATGCGCGTTCGACTGTAATAAAGACTAATCGTCGGCTTTTACCGAGACGATGTGCATTTTTAACGTCATAATCCTTTGTCGCGCACTGCTAATTTAAGATGATATAAATTCCACTTCCGTTGAATCATTTTCACGTGTCGGGCAACGTAATTTGATTTAGTAAACAAATTTCAGTCAAATTAAAGGTTGAAATTTGCTTTCGAGAGAGTATTTTTACGCAAGTGTTTGGAATTACAAGGTGACGGGTCGTAATGTTGCCTCGATACAATTGCAGAACTTTATTAGGTGTTAATGCGTTGTAAAAATAATCCACCGTTACCACGGGCATTCAAAGTGCCTCTAAACTTGCAAAACATGTCAGAAATGTACGCCGCCCGACGCACGTTTGTATAGAGTTATCTACAACGAAAGACGTTGACTGCACAGTTATGGTCGTAAAATATGCCAACAACTCTTTTTTCTGGATAGATCTGTCGGATAAAGTGCAGGTCTGAATTACCAGAAAAAGTATATTGGATACGGTAAAATCGCGCCAGTTTCGTTCGAGTATCACGAAAAAGCTATAAAATTATGTCCATAGATCATCTTTCCCCATTGAACGAGGACAAGATTTACATGGGCAATTGTCAACAAGCGCGACCGTGCTGGCCTTGTACGTGATCCAACAATATGAGAGCCATAAACGTATATTTCTGGTACAGTAAAGATCAGCGACTCTTATAATTTAAAATGTCGTGTTAAACAGATTATCGGCAGAGCCAGTAAAGTTATTTAACTATGCGAGGTACCTTGTCTCATAAAACATGTTGCGTGCATCGCTGCACCTGGTGCTCTTCTCACGCATAATACGCGTACTACCGAATTATGACCGAATCCTTCTCATTCATGCGTGTAACACAAGCCGAATGAGAGTTTTGTCTTTGCAAAAAAATGCCTCTTTCGTTACGGTACTGATATTCGCTGACACACTTGGTCAACGACTCAAAGACACGCATGTTTACTCGAAAAAATTGCCATGCGAAAAAGTCACGCGCCTGTCGAGTGAAAATAACGAAAAGTTGACCTTACACTCGAAGAAAAATGGGCAATTTATGGTGCCTGCTCTGTATTCTAGTTACCTATCCACGGTACCGTGATTTAACACGTTTTCTGTGAATTAAGGTTAGGTAACTCTGTAATCTTACATGGATGTTCATGTAATTTTAATAGATATTCTGTGAAAGTACAGGATAACCTAGAAAATTACATGAAAACTGTCATAATTGCACTTCTATCAACGTAACTTTAGTACTCTGAGGTTCATTTTCAGTTACTCTAACGGAAAAGATTTACTAGTTCATTTTCTCGACAACAGAAAATTGTACTTGATACAACCGAATGCAATTTTCGTAAATGTATGTATTTTTTTTTTTTTTTTTTCGATTTGATTAATTGAGAAAACACACAATATCAGCCTGTTATTTATCGCAGAAATCGCAGCACTAAAGGAAATTGTTCTAAGGGAAGAAAATCATCGTGGAATTGAATCTTTCAATGTTCAAATGTGAAATAATTCAAAATTGAAAGGAAAATGATCAAGTTGCTATATAACGAGCAAAAGAGTCATGGACGTGCATTAAAACAAATTATGCTAATGCATTGTAATGATGCACAATTACGCAGTAAAAACGTAAACTATAATTTACTCCTCGTTCGAAAAAAAGTATCACTTCTCTGGTTTCGAAAACTTTTCTTAGACGAGAACAGAATCATTAAATTAAAATCGAACATTATTACGAATAAAAAGATCGAGGTTCGCGGGCGATAAAAGAAAATCCTTCAATGGTAAAAAGGACTTCGCTCCGAATCAACAGAATTCTTCCGATTTCGGAAAATCACTTTGAAAGAATGAAAAACACATCGCCCAGCCCTTTACTCCCCAGCCTTCCAAAGTAGCTTTTCTAGTTTTGGGTCAAGGACGCGAAATAAATTGCGGGCAAAGAAAAATCGCATGTAAAACTTACCCAGCTCGAAGAGTAGCCGCCGAGAGGGAAATTTGTTGCGGCGCCGCCGCGCTAACAGGATCCGACGCGACGAGCTCGGAAAGTACGAGAACGGTCGTGGTAGTGGTGCCAGCGGCACAATTCGAAACAGGATTCGATCCGGAAGGGACTCGTGGCAGCTCGTCGTCTTGAGGAAGATGAATCTGGGGGTAGTGATGAAGATGGAGAGCGGTAGCAGTCGTGCTGGATCTCGTGCCGCAGTTAAGAGGAAGCAATCCAGCGCCTCTGGATGTTGGTGGTGACGGAGACCCCGGAGATGGCGGTGGAGGTGGGTACTCCACAACTTGAACCCTGTCAGCCTCGTTCTCGTAGATTATCTCTTTGTCGTGAGTGTAGACGACAGTTTTCTGGCCGTCGTTGTACATTAGATCAATCATCTTGTGTTCTCCTACGGCCAAACTCGGATTGCTCGCAGCTGTTTCTGGAGACACGCGACCGTCTTGGTCTTCCGGCGTGCGTTGCTGGTCTTCCGGATCCTGCTGGATGTGATTGTGATGGTGGTGATGATTATTGAGATGATGGCGATGATGGTGATGATGATACTTGGTGTGAAGAGAGTGTTCCGATGATTCGTGCAGGTCCAACACGTTTACCGGTTGCATCGTGGCCAATAAGACTTGTTCGTTCTCATTCGGATTTTGGTTGCTCAAAGAAGAAGATGCCGGTGACACTGAACCTTCGTGCACCTTGAAAATGGACAAAATCAAATGTTTTTGGTTGATGCTCGAAAGGAAATCGTGATTCTAGTTCATCCATCATCTTTTTGACGCTGAGAAAATAATATCGTATCAGGGACAAAAATCTCCGCTGCAAAAACAAGCGTTGCCATCGGCGATTCTTTCATGGTAAATTCCAAGTTGCCGTGTAACTTATTGACCGAAGTAACTTGGAATTTACTGCGAATGTATCGCCGATGGCGACACTTGCTTCGCGGTGCACTTTAGGGTAGTGCATTTTTCGCGCTGCTGCGACAAATGATTTCCCTGATGATTGTTCCATTTATTTTTCGTAGAACTCAACGACATGGCATAATCCCGGTTACGATTTAATTTTCTCAGTGCAATCCCAAGATTCGCTTTCGTAAAATTAATGCTTAATCAACTTGGGCAACACGAATTTAAGTTTCCTCGTTTTTAATAGCACGTAATAAATTCTGCACGCATTTTTCGCGAAATTTAATTGGTACACGAGCATTGCGAAATAACGAAAACGGTTACTTCGAATTGCAATGTTTCCTTTTTCCATTTTCCCCAAGTTGATAAGTATTTAAGCTATTAGCACGCATGCGCCGTGACGCAACATCGTTGTGGTGGCTCTATAACATTTTCGAATGCTAATAACGACTTGATAGAAATTATATTAATATATCCATCATCACTGCAGGCTGTAACGACTGGCTGTCCAGCGTTATATAGTACCAGGCACTTCTTCATCATAATTAATAGATTATAGCGAGCCCTGTCGAGTACTTCTTTTAATACGTAAAGATCAAACGATCGATGAGCCCCACGAGTACCTCCTGCGTGACTTTCTATCTCGCGGCTAATATTAAACATAAAAATTCTCCACTTCTGTCAGAATCCAACGCTTTTTTCTATACATCAATCTCTATCGAAATTGTCGAACATTTCGTATATTATTTCAATAATTACAATTTTCGAAAAAAAACGTTTACAAACTTTATTTCAAACATTCCGTATTTGCATTTGAATCTTTGAACGGCTTGAAAAAGTTTTAATGACTTTATGAATAATGTATTCCTCGATAATTAAAAATTCATCAATCACCACTTGAAAAGTCAAAAGTATTATTTGTATTTTCTTTGTTGCTCGAAATATTGAAAACTTTTCCGGTTTTTCCAGCCTTGATACTATGTTCTAAAGTAAACACTACGTGCTTCTTCTGTCATTTTCCTAAACAAGTAATTTTCGTGTAAAGTACTCATAGTAAATGATAAACCGAATTTGTCTTTGAATGAAACGCCATTAGCGGCAGATACATTTGTTTAGGGAAGTCTTAGAACCGGTAGCGATCTGTTTACAGACAAGAACGCTTTCATAATGACAGTTAATTGGCCGAGAAGCCCGCGGCCGTGAGTCAGTCCTATCAATTGAACTCGGGCCAGACATGAACAGCCCGTCTGTGATAACTTGAAAATACAAAGGCTTCTTCTGCCATCGCAAATCGTCGCGAGAAACAAATGAAAGACTTGCTCATACCACGCGCGTCTCGGGACAAAAATCGAAGTTTTTGATGTCATTATTAACGGCGCTTTTTGCAAATAATGATCACCGTCTCTCATTAAATAACTCTAGTCTTACCCGGCAATATTATTTCAACACTTCTCCGAGCGCAATTATATCAAGGCACGTCTTGTATTTGTCATTTTAATGAGAGGCGTTGGCAGAAATCATTTATTATTGTAAGCCTGTTCAAATAATTTTACAACAAATTATGAGCTTTAGCTGATTTGTTTGAATGGAGATAATGGCATTTAAAATGTAATTCAAATATTTCATTTATTTATTTATTTATTTGCGGAAGTTGTGTCAAGTTCGGAATTTTAAATGGCTTTTTCAATGCCACATTTTTTTGTTTAGAATAATATGAATTAGTTCATCTTTATCGCTAGTTTTTACATCTACTTAATGAAATTCTGCACAATTAAATTTTCTGTTTTGTTGCGAATCGTGATCGCAGCGTTGCAAAAGAGATTTTTCGGTCTAATCTTCTTCAAAAAGCAATAAATTATCACGCCCTTATTTTTGTTTGGACAAAAAGTTCATAAATCAAACAGTTCGGAGCGTAAGTGTAAACAGAAATTTATTTTTTCAACATTCGTCGCGCAGCTCCTAGTTCCAGGTAATTTTCCATAAACTTTCTCCATTCTTTTACGAGTGCCCGTAAAAGAGAAGAGATTTGTCCCCGCTGTTAAAAGCGCCATTCTATCAGTGGCGAGCATCTTGAATTCAGAAAGTTTAGAGTTTACTACTAAATAGGCACCCTGAAAGCGCGGCATTCCTGCTGGGTTTTGGAGATTTCAACGGCTCCGAGACGCGCAAGGCATGTACTTTAGGACCCGAGACGCTCGAGGATCAGCGAACCCCGAGCAAATTTCA
>JABFQM010002361.1:0-15418 GCA_022816865.1 Zelostemma sp. ZL-2020 | reverse complement strand
ACCCATGGAAAAATGTCGTCAAAAAATTGGAGCGAATTCGTCCACTGGCGATCGTCAAAATATTGACGATATCGTCGAAAAATATTAACGATCGTCAAAAAATATTGACGATCGCCAATCATTTACGATCGTCTATTTGAATAAAAAATTGGAGCGAATTCGTCAATATTTTTTGACGACATTTTTCCATGGGAAGGGTTGTTCACATTTACAAGTTGGTCCCAAAATCCCCAACTGGACCACATGAAAATCAATGTCTTTTCTCTTCACGATAAAATGTGCCTGCGGTCAAAAAAAGGGTCCCGAAAAAAAAATAAAAAACATTTTTTCGTACAAGTTAAGGTAGATGTCCCAGTAATGGACCACCTAAGCAAAAATTCGAAATTCAACCGCTGATTTCTAAGTGAAAAATAACTTTTCCGATTCTGTTCTTTTCGTAAACAATGTAGAATTCTCTCAAGAACGAGTTGCATTTTTTGTTTTTGTACAGAGTTGTAATTAGTTTTTTAATTACGTGCAGTTAAGTAGTCAGAAGCACGAATGTCCCAGTAATGGACATACGCTTGGCCAAGTAATCGACGTAGGAAAAATATCAAAAATTCACAATACGAAAGAATATCTCAATCTGACAATCATTTCAAATCAACTAAAAGTAATAATAATAATATATATCAATTTTTGATCACGAGTAATCTTAAAAACTGCACTCGTCTGCAGCCTTGCATTACAAACTGTTTGTTCATTTTCTTTTATAATTGTAAAAGAAATAGAAATAGAGACAAAGAATTATTGAAATTGTTTAAAAATATAATTGTGTAAAATGTATGCTAAAAGCCGGGAGACGGCGGGCAATAAAGAACTTGAACTTGACAAAGAATTATTATTTGAAATGAAAATCTGAACCATGTACGCTCCTAAAAATACAATAACGAAATCAATAACATAATATTATCAAATATACAATCATAGTTTGACGTGACCCAGTAATGGATCTACATGTAAATAGAAATATCTAAATTATATGTTATTGTAAACTTTTCAAAGCTTTACGGAACATTAAACTGATAAAAAAAGCTACTTACTCGATAAACGTGGTTATTCTACAAACTTTAAAGAAAATACGATGGACTGCTCACTTAACCGAGAACTAAGCATCTGTTCGAGAGAAAACGTGCGCTTTACGACTTTGACAATTATTTTAGAACTGAAAAACGTGATTACGATTGAGATTAAAAATTATTTTCTACTACGAGTATTGTCTGAAACGACAGTTATTTTCTGCGTGTAGAATAAGTTAATAATAATCACGTCCTTTTTATTTCTTTCACGGCCCTGTCCATTACTGGGACATCTACCTTATTAACAATTGAATTTCAGAACATGCTTTTACTAATTTAACGATTACTCTGGATTGACTGAACGGAAATCGATTCCATTCAGCTAAAAATTTCTGTAAAAGAACACAGTACAGAATAATAATTATTGCAGTACTCAATTGCATAAACTACGCAATTTGTTTATTAAAATATCATTGTTCTTTGAACAAATGGAAATTTGGGCACTTTCTCCGCCTCTGAGAAAAATTTGTAAAATGATTTGCCATACTAAAAGTATTTGCAAAGACGCTCCTAAAATAATAAATTAGTACATAATAATTCAACGATTGCGATTCTGACGGACGAATGTTAATGTAGAGATATTTATGTATATAGAAATGTACGTACTGTCCCATTTGTCCATTTTGTAAAAATAAATAAAAGCAAAAATCCAAAACGATTTTCATTCGAATCGGCCTCGGAAAAACCTCGATGCAAGCACTGGAGCGCCGAGACAAAAAAAACGCTTAACTTTTAGGGAAATACGGGTACTAATTTATTATTTCAGGGGCGTCTTTGCAAATACTTTTAGTATGGCAAATAATTTTAAGATTTTTCTCAGAGGCGGAGAAAGTGCCGAAATTTCCATTTGTTTAAAAAACAATGATATTTAGAAAAACAATAAGTTGATATTATTGAAAAATGCCCAAAAATGTAGATTTTTCAGTTATACTCGACAAAATTGTACACTTTCAAATGTTTGCAGATGATTCGGGACAAAATATCAACGGCGACTATTTTGGAAATCGTCTCGACAGCGAAAAATTTGCGCTGCTTTTACGTGAGACGCAACGTCGTATTGAAAAAATGTGACAAGCATTGGCAAACCTTTGGTAATTGGTCGCGGGAGCATTTGCAGTGGATAAAAGAAAACAGTTGCAGCTACGAAAATACGGAGCGTCAAGTTTCCAGCATATTGGGTTATCGATGGCACATGCTGACCGAAAAGCAATTTCAAAATCAAACGATCCATCTGCACAGGTAAATGAAGAAAAGGGAAATATTTTTTCACATGAAAAACTTGATCGAATTTTTTACATTTTTCAGGTAACTTTCAAAAGGCTGCTGTAAATAATTAAAGGAAATGTAGCATTTATTTGCGTACAAACAAGCCATCGTACATATTTTTGGAAAAATCCATGGGTTGAAAACTAATCCGGAGATTTTTATATTTTTGTAATTTTATTTTGAAATTCATACATTAAATTTTGATAACAGTATTGATTTATCAACAATTGAAATTCGGCAATACATTAAACGTTCTGGTGGATTTTTTCAAAATATAAATTCGCACCGAAAAGTGTGCGTTATCTAAATCTGTACGAATAAATGTTACCAGCTATAAGACGAAATGCAATTTTTTTACCTTGATTAACATTGATTACACACTTAGTACAGAGTTCAAGTATGAATGCTCATTCCGCACATTAACAAACTCTATTTCAAAATCAACAAAGGTGCGATAGAAAATCTGTCGAAAATAAACTAACGAGATGACACCGTTATTAGTGCAATCGAAACAAATCGTCTAGTTCAAAACGACTTGCTTAAATTAAAAGTATATTTACAAAACATATGCACATAGCTTTTGTTACAAAACTTCATAAGAAGAATCTAACTATCAGCTCACCTGAAATCCATTTACATGTTTAGAAGCTCTAAGAGCATTCTTCTATCTTTCGCATGGAACATCCGCTACTACATACATACATTTCATAAATACATATGTACCCAATTTTCCATGTCTCGTATATTACGAATTGCAATACATCAATAACTTCAGAGTCGCGATAAATTAAAAAAATGGACAGTAAATTTCGTTAAATTTCAACTAAAAGGATGAAAAGCGGAGATGACGCTCAGTTGCCTAAGGTTGCGCAGCGCTTGTCGCGATTTTTGCTACGTTGTATCGTGCGGGCCTTGAACGCTGCAGCATTATTCAGCGTCTGAAATATAAAATCAGCATTAAAAACTACGCTTTCCAACAATTTTTATTTAGTCAACGGCAAAAGTTTCGAAAACGTACCCTTTCCAATTTACTCGTCTTCTGCGATTTCGGGACAGGCAAAACTCGGTTCCCAAGGCGGAATATTTCACGGAGAAGTTGATTTTCTGCTAAATGGATATTTATGCCAGGGCCAAGGACTTTGCAGCATGCGTTGTACTGAGTTCGCGCGCACCATCCTACCAAGTGCAAGGTTTCATTGCCAAATCTCACATTCGTCTCCGGCTCGACGTTTTCCTGCAATACAATTTCCCATGTCAAACATTCTTGATTTCTTATAATTAAAAAAAAAAACGTCTCGAATCTGGCACCTCGATGTATTTAAGTATGTCCCTGAAGCTCGCGCGTTGCAGTTTCCGATCTTTCTTTGCCCTGTGTTTGTTGGAGTCATTGGCCAAATCCTTGAGTATGTCGATCAAATCGAAGGCCCAATCTTGCTCGTAATCCTCGGAATACTCGCGACCAAGCTCGAATATGACACCAAGTGCTTCGCCAGCTGTGAGACGTACGTCGAGATGCGGTGACTGCAGCAGCTCCTTCAGTTGTTCCAAAGTCCTACGAAAATTTTCAGATAAGTATAAAAGAAAACAACAAAGTCGAACGATTGTAGCTTTTAAAGAGTAATCATTACGGCAGGTAATTGTTGGTACGTTCGTTGCTCAGCAGGTTGTAAATCTCGGAAGGAGCCATGATCGAGAGGAGCACTGTCCAGGAAGCAATAGCACTGGTGTGGAGAGCTGCGACGTCTGTGGAGACGGTGGCAACTGTGCCATTACTCTTCAAAAACGAGCCTGCGAAAATCGTCGAGAGGAGCTGCAAAATCTCGTACATGTCGCCTGCGTCGTCCCCGGCGAAAAACTGGTTCACACTCAGAGCCCAGCAGCACTGAAAACAGTTTTTTGCAGAATTAATTTCAAGGATAAAATACGGCAAATTGGAAACAATTATTGATCTAGTAAAATAGTTATTTCTGCTTAGACTTAAACACAACTGGCTGAATTTTTTTTTTACTCTCTTCAGGGTACCGAAACACTTGTTCTGCGATTTGCAACAAAATTCAATTTCTGCGTTTTTTGTCAACCAAATAAAAAATTTTTTTTCTCGGAAAGTTGATTATCTTGAAAAAGAATTGACAATTTATTCAAGTAACTGATCAATATCCCTGAATTTTTACGAATCTGGAAATTCAATTTTAATCTGCGAAAAGTATGAAAATTGTTTTCTAATTAATAAATGGATTTTTTAATGAAATAATTGTTTTGAAAATCTGAAAAAATTCAGGAACATGTTTCGAGTACTGAAATATACTCTGAAATTTTTTTTTCGTACTCAAAATAGGAATAGCATTATAAAAACGGAATTAAAAGTTTTTTTGTCCAATTTAAATGTGAAAAAATTGTTTTTAAAGTTTAAAAAAAATTGAGAGCGTATTCTAGTAGTCGAAGAATATCTCTCAATTTTTGAGATTTTTATCTCAATTATTTTACTACAATATCAATGTGTTAATCAGAAAAAAAACAATTTTCATTTTGTTATGTTAAAATCCTTATTTTAATAATTACACATTTTTTTAATTTCAAGGAACCTGTTTTTGCACTCAAAGAGTATCCCTGAATTTTTTTTTGGAACAATCATTTCACAACAATATCAATGTGTTGATTGGTAAATTTTTGTTTAAATCGTAATGTTGTAATCCCTATTCAAAGTACGAATAAACATTTGAAAAAAATTAATAGTACATTAGAGTACTACTTAAATAATGTCCCTGAATTTTTTCGGATTCTCAAAATAATTTTTTTATAACAAAACCCATTTCTTAATTGAAAAAAACATTTTCTACTTAATGCAGGCTAAAATTATGTTCATAAGCTACTCAAATATGTCGTCAAACTCCTAACGTTTCACTTATTTTACTCGATCATATAAAAAATCACGCAAAATACCAAAAACTAAAAAAAATACTAAAAAATACAAGTTTCTCAAAATCTCGTCGTAATCTTAGTAATTATTTACATTTTTAACATTCATCAAAACAAACGATTCATCAAAAACCACCTTTTTCGAACCCAAAGTTAAATTTCCTAAATACATGTCTAATTTCATATTTTACATCTACTGCATCCAAAAATCGTAAGAAATTACTTCGGATCTGACACCAGGTTGCACGCTGCCATCGTTGGCAATTACAGTGAGAATGGGTTTGAGTGATTTTCTGATGTTTTCTGCATATTCGTCGAAAGCTCCGAGCTGGACGCAAAGCGCGATGCTGAGCCTCGCTGCGGAGCATTGTTCCTCGCCTTCTCCTTTTTTCAAGCCTCGTTCTATGGCGTGCGTGATGGTCATCTGCCTGTCTTCTACAAAATCCGGCAGGTACTTGATAGCGAAGATCCGCTCCATTTTTTTGAAACACGTGGTCCTGCCCTTGGCGCTCTTTTGCGACAAGCCATCGATTACATGCACCGTTTCGTCTTCGAACTCCTCCTGCGGCGAGACTTCCTCCACCTCGTTGTCATTGGCATCGTCGAGGAAGCTGCGATTGTCCGAGAAACTGCTTGCCACGCTGCTTTCGTCATTGCTCACGGAATCGTCGTCGGACGTCGGCTCAACCCGCTTTTTCCCGTGACCTAAAAACACATTTTTCATAAGAAATCGAAATTTTTGTAACTTGGGATGTTGATTTTTTTTCAACTTCTTATCGAAGATATTAAACCTGGTTTTGAACATTTGAAAGTGGTAGAAAATCTAATAAATCGAATAAATTAAAGATTTATCAACTTGATGAAATTAATTACATATTTAATTTGCGGAAGCATTAAATAACTGCATAATTCATGATCTCACGAGATTCAACGTTAATGACAACTATTTAATAATTTTATTGCTGCAATGTTGGATCGAGAGTAAAATCTGTCAAGAGAAAACGAACCGAAAATAGAATCAAGTTAAAAGTACATTCGAGATCTGAACTAAAATAACGACAAAGGAAAATCGACGTAAATGTAATTTTTGCGATTAATTTAATAGAGAAAGGAAACGTATGTTATTCAAAGCAAAGTGAAGGTTACATAAGACTGACCAGCTGTTATCGCACGAACGTCATGAAAAAGTGTCTCAAGGATTCAAATATTCCAAATCAAAGGATCGATAAAAAATTTCTTAAAAAGCTGAAAACTTAAAAAAATGTCCCTTCAAAGTTCCAAATAAATCGACATTTAATGACATTTCCTCCGAAGGTCATCTCGTAGAAGTGAAGGTGATATTTCAATCGATGAATTCATACAAATCTGTTCAAGTCGTATTGCAAAATATGTATTTCTAAATTCTACACATTTATTCCAAAAACTCGAAAATTAAAATACGAAATGTCTCAGCTAAATGACGATTAGATATACGCGATGTACGCATTTGACGTCTAAGTAGCGAGAGAGAGCGAGAGGATCCGAATATGAAGGGAGAAAGAGCGAGGTATGAAGTCATTCGATCCCGAGAATCAACGAAATAACGTAGAAATTTTCATATTCCAGGGGAGGCGTGAGTTATTAACGCTCGCTGGAAACAATATTGCACAACATTGCAACGGTGTATCGGATTTCTGTTGTTCGGAACACGATCGAGCATTTTTTGGGCACATTTTTCCGAGCTCGCGCGCGCGCGCGCGAGGCATGCGAGTCACATGGAGCAGCCAGTTAAATACCACGACGAGATTGCGTTCCATTACATACAGGCGAAACGAGAAAAATATTGTATGGGAAAAGGGAACGATTTCGCGACTTTTTTCGGCTCGCGAGATGAGGGGATCGAGGGTTTCGGATTGTTTTATTCGTTTTACTTACCAGACTTGCCCCTTCGGCGCCCTTTTCCTGGCATCCTTCTCCACTTTTTGTATTGCACAATTGATACTAACGCAAATACTCGATCAAGAGGGTAAATGTCTGGCACCACTGATTTTCTTTCGTATAGTGAACACACTGCATGTATTTTGAATTAGGATTTCGGAAAAACTTATTAACATGTTGCAGCGAAGTCTTTAAAACATACACCGTCGAGACGGCCAGCAAAGGGCTTTCTCAAAGTGCACACTGTCTTCTGCAGTCAGCAGACGCGAAGTCCCCTGCGCGAACTAGCGCTCGGGCTACTGCGCACGCGCCGAATCCGAAACATGCGCGCGAGCGGAAGTTTTTTCTCTCTTCTTCCGTTTCTTCCTGTAAAAACTCATCTTATTATGCAACGTCAAACCGATCTCTTGTCACTCTATACAAGATTTTTGACAAATGTACATTAATTTTTCTAGAATGATTAAAAATCATATCCCGTGGTCACTTTGAATTTTCCCGCGCAGAGATACCTTTATACGTAGATGGCGCTTTGATATTTTGACGTTTTATACAAATTCGAGTAAAACGCTTTTTTATTTGCAAATTTGATCACGGGAAAAGAAATTTTAGAATTCTTAACAACTTGGGTGTTTATTTTCATCGCTAAGTTGTGGCTATTTGCAATCTGCGGAAGACGAGGGAGCGACCGGCTCTCGGGAACTCGAAGGAACGCCATTGTGAGCCGTAACGACTGTGTTCCAAGGTAAGTTCTACCGTTCATTTTCACGTACATTACTATTTCCCGGGAAACTTTGTTTAAGCCCCGTCAAATTTGCGTTCGATCGCGAAAAAAGGTACGGCGCGTCTTTAAATCTTTCATAACTTCGCCGGAAAATCTAGAAAAGGCTCGTTTCGCGTCGCGAACGAATTACTCACGGATCATTATGCGAAGGCGCCATGCACGAAAATATCACGGGAATATAGTGTCGGCATGGTGAAAAAGGCGCACGTAAAATCTCGTTTCATTCGCAAAATCGCCCTTTTCGCTCTTCTAACGCATCAATTTCGGCTTGTTTTTCATTTATTTGCAGCGATTCTAACCTCGATCGATCTCATTTAACCCTTTCGATAATCGTAAAATTTAAAACATATTCCAAAATTTCTCTTTTCTTTATTCGAAAAGAACGTGAAATTAATTAATTTTCCATTTTCAGCTCCCAAATCTTTTTCTGACGAAGGACCCAAAAAAAGTAGCGAAAAACATGGCGCAGGAAGCTGAAATTCCGACCTTCAAATGCGTATTAGTCGGGGACGGAGGCACTGGAAAAACGACTTTCGTGAAGCGCCACTTGACTGGGGAATTCGAGAAAAAATATGTGGCGACGTTAGGTGTCGAGGTCCACCCCCTAATTTTCCACACGAACCGAGGCGCCATCAGGTTCAACGTTTGGGATACCGCGGGTCAGGAGAAGTTTGGCGGCCTTCGCGATGGCTACTACATTCAGGGACAATGTGCCGTAATAATGTTTGACGTGACGTCTCGAGTGACGTACAAAAACGTGCCCAATTGGCACAGGGACTTGGTCAGGGTTTGCGAGAACATTCCGATCGTGCTCTGCGGGAACAAAGTTGACATCAAAGACAGAAAAGTCAAGGCCAAAAGCATCGTCTTCCACAGGAAAAAGAATCTTCAGGTGAAGCTTCGTTTTCCCTGGGATTGTATTGTCGAATGTCGAGAGACTAAAGTAGTTTTTGTAATTTCAGTACTACGACATCAGCGCGAAGAGCAACTATAACTTTGAAAAACCATTCTTGTGGTTGGCAAGGAAGCTGATCGGTGACCCGAACCTGGAGTTCGTTGCGATGCCTGCTCTTCTTCCTCCAGAGGTTACGATGGACCCGCAATGGCAGCAACAGATCGAGAAGGACCTCAAAGAGGCTCAGGAGACGGCGCTACCTGAGGACGGCGAGGACTTATAAGTTCCTTTGCAACTGTAACTGTCGCTACAACTTTTCTAGTTTCAAAGGATCTGTTTCTATGTTATCTATTTTCAGTCACTGATTACAAACTTTTCGAAAGCTCTCTTTTTTTTGAAGATCGAACTTGGAAAGAAATTTTGTTACTTTTCGTCAGCGGCGAGGAAATTGTGATTTCGACTCGTCCGCGATGTCTTGATAAGTAAATCGAAATCGGATGCTTACTCCGCAATGAAACACGAATTGTAGCTTGTTAGGTCTGTTGATATCTCGACGAGCTGTTTGCTATTTTTATAAGAGTGCGAATGAATGCATGTTTCGTTGAATTCTTCGAATTTATACAGAATAGTTTCTTTTTACGAATCAATGATCGGCGTTGGGTAATTCTGTCACTACATCATGCCATAATATTAATGAAAAAATGTGTGCAGTACGTTTGGAACTGGAATCTGAATACAAGTCGTGTTTGATACGTAATTTAACTTGTGGATTGAAAGGTGAACGGTTGAATGAATACATGTTATGTACCGATGATTAACGGAATTAATAAATGAGAATACACATTTGTAATGAGTTATAAATTCTCTTATTTCCCAGGAAAATCAATTATAGAATTCGTTCCTTGAGTAGTTCTGAAATTACCAAAGTGGATTTTAAGCTTATCTTTTCTATCAATTTGTATTCGATATAATTATTTATGTATTCGCAAATGCAGCATAGCTTGTTGAAAATTTCGTAATTCAAGTTCCAATAATCCTTCTAAAGCCAAAATTGCCCAAGTTTTCAGCCAGAAAATGGTCAAAATGGATATGAGTAAGGCATTTAAATTTGATTGCGTTTGTGTGCGCCGACACTCGGGATAGTCAGGATTTGCAAGAGTATTGGAAACGAGTCGAACCCAGTCGAATCAACACACCAACTTTTCTGGAAGGGATTAATTCGAAAGTGTCGTTACTCATCGGTACCCTCGTAAACAACAAGTTTCCCCCCCGAAATCGCGAACGAAATGTGAAAATACGCGAGCGCGAAGAAATTTCCCGCCCGCGTTTTCCACGAGTCGAAGAAGCGAATCGCGGAAATCGCGCATCCCCGAGAGTCCCTTAGTTTCCGGATCAACACTCGGGTCAGTTTCCATCTTGAGAAGTCGGCCTGCAAATGTAATAATACACCGTTCGCCTGTGACAAACCATTATTATCGCACGTTCGGGCATATCGGCTAAGTAAACTCGACGACGTCGCTGCTTGATGCGCCGCGGGCTCTGATTTCTAACCTCCAAATCCCCTTTTCCGTATTGAGAAAGTGTGTCTGGTTAATATTGTTAACACGTGTCTGCGTTGATCGTTATGCATAATTACGGGATTAACGGAAGCGGGGACAACGAGGGAGAACGTTTTCCTGCCGGTCGAGGCCGCGGTCGCGGAAATCGAGCCTCCAAACCACAAGAACAATCGTATCTCCGGAGACCGCACTTTCCTCCTCAGGAGGGTCACAAGGGTTCGCAGATTTTCACTGTCTTCTCCGCCCCGCTGATTTTTCTTGTTTCATTACACTTTGCTTCAAATTCTTCATTAATGTCAATTGTTTTTCGTAAATAAATGAAAGCTCGATGTTTCATTTAAAGAATTGTTATGTTTATTTGACATCGATTCGAATAAATGTTCTTTTTATTCCTCGTTTATTATCGTGTATTTTTTGTGTAAGAAATTTTGCATTTTGATATATAAATCGATAATGTATTTCGCCGAATGTTTTTTTTAGATGAAACAAAATCCGTGAATGTTTCAAAATCAACGCTCTCGCCGGACGCAGCAGAATTCGTCCCGAGTCATCTTCAGAATCCGGTAAGCATTTTTTATTCTGTTGGAATTAATGACAATTTTCAATGGCGGAAAAGACTAAAAATACAAAATTTGTTGCAGGGCATGGCGAACAGCGCTCAGTCGACTTATTACCAGCGACCAACGTCAGTTCAAAATCGATTCGAATTAGCGAGACAGTCCGTTCCTCAGCAGCAAGAGCAGCCGTACATGTACCAGCAGCAAGCATCGTCACAGCAAAGTTTCTACCCGGATAATCAACTTTATTACCAGTACGAACCGCAGAACATGGGTCCGAACGTTCACTACAACGACGCACCATCCAATGATTACAATGTAACGAAACGAGCCCGTTTCTTGCTTCGCGCGGACAACTGATTTCTTTATTTTCCAAACAGAGACAATCAAGGATGAACAACGAGCCACACGTTTCCGATTTGAACGTCACGATCAGCCACTTGGAGATGTCGATGCGAACACTCACGTTAAGCCCCGGCGAATTTGATCACTTAGTATCTTCCCTGGTTGACAGCATCAGTCCCTTTTTGGAAGATTCTAGTCAATGTAGAGAAATCATCTCAGTCATAATAAAACAGGTACGATCGACTGTTTTAAAATCGCCGTGAAAAGATGATGACCATTCTTTTCTTTTCAGTCCATTACCGAAGGGAACTTCCGCTACAACGGAGCCAGATTGTGCACCCATTTGGATACTGTAGCAACTCCCCCGGATCAAGCAACTTCCACGTTCAGAGACATATTGCTACAACAGTACGTTTCTTCTTTGCTCAAATGTCAATAATTTCAATTTGTAATCAAACGAAAATGTTTATTAGATGCCAGGAGGAAACACAGACTCAAGGAAACCAGTGGCAACAGAAGAATACCCACACGGACGATGAGGAAAAACGGTGCCACGGGCTGATAATGTTCCTGGCCGAACTCGTCACCCAGATGCACTCGTCCGCGCCGACTTTGGGCAAAATGCTGATTCAGCTGATGAGCGTCGTACTACTGAAACCAGCTCCGAACTCGGCGAAAAACATTTGCCAGGCTCTGAAGGTGCTGCAGCACCTTCCTTTCTTTTCTGCGAAATCTGTTCTTCGGCGTCTAACGCGATTTGTTTCAATTCGCAGCTGGCTGGACAAACTTTGGAGAGAGACAACGCGGGAAGTCGAAAGGACATGGAGACGGTGATGAAGCAGCTCGCGGGACTCGTCATCGATGGCCGCGTGGATTCCCATATCGGGCGCATGGTGGACAGCGTCACCGAGCTTCGAAGCAACAGTTGGGGAAGGACGGTGCCGAATATCACTCCGACTTATCAGCCGCAACCGGCAGAGCCGAACATGTCGCGATCTCAGCAGTTGCTGGACGAGCCAGTGTTTTACGGACCCGACGGCAAAGTCATCTCGTCCGAGGAAAGCGAATTCTTGCAGGATCTTACAAAGGATTCCAAAGATTCGGAAGAAACCGGGTACGATTTTGGAAATTTTGTTCATTTTCCGCTGAGGCTCGAATCGTAATGGAATTATTGTTTTACAGAGACAATTACAATAACGACGAGGAATACTTGGGCGATGACGACGAGGATGACATAATCGCCGAAGCTTATGAAGAATTTTTGAAGATGTCGGAGAGCAGTAGCAATCAGATAAAGCGCCAATAAATACAAAATGCTTTAACTCGACTTGTTAAAATCATAATATACTCTCTGTGAAGTAAATACGTAGATTTTTTGCCGAGATCCAACGATTGAGGACATGTGTCAATGCTTTTTTATTGGCTCGTATCACCATCGCATAAAAAACATCATGAACTTGTTGAATCGTACCGATCAACATGTCTCTTCCGAAAAAAAACCAAAAAAAAAAGTCGAAGGTAGAAAAAGATCGCAGCGACGATTTGTAAAAGCGTTAGAGATCACGAAATTGTATCATCAATGTAGTAAAAGTGCACCCTTTATTTTGTATGATTCAGTATTTTATTGAGGAATAAAGTTGTTTTTTTTCTACAGCGTGTAAATTTGGGATTTCTCGAATTCATTTTTCAGCGGCAATATCGAAGTTTGCAAAACTTCTGCCTTTATTTCTGCACCGTTGATAATACTTGGAAATAATTTCGCTGATAATAGAAATAGGCTTGATGTTACTCGACGTAACAACTCGTTGACCTCAACATTGCCATAGCAAAGAAAAACTCGTTCTCCGAAACACTCCATAAATGCGAAAGTCCTACATACGAATAAGCATAATATGTTAATGCGATTTAACATAGAGGAACACCAACTAATCAATATTCAAGATCGAGGCTAAGAAGGTCTCGATTGCGTAAACGATTTTTATTACACGCCGCGGCATTTTGTGATTATAATTATTTCCCGAATTTTTGCGACATGCCCTTGACTTTATTAAATCGAAAAACATGTAATTTTTTAGTCTTAAAAACGAATAAATTTTGGAATAAGGAATCTTTGTACGCAATGAGTGATTCATCGTCGATTTTTTAAATTGTTGCGAATTTTCGATCCCGATGCACTGGATGTGGGCGACGCGTGTACCAGGGTCGCGCGTGGGAAATTTTTGAAGTGGGAAACACCAGATACGAAGGCTATCGAAAAAGGTAAGGTCACGGCTTACTCTTTGACTGGACAGTTTTGCAATCTCCACGTCAGTTCTTGTCGCCGCTCGAACGGGAAAGGATCGCTTCAGATTTATCGGTAAGTTCGCTCATCATTATTTCGTCACTCGCGTTTCTCAAAAACTAGAAAGAAAGAAATCTTCCAACTTTTTCCCCGCGTTTTTCCGTATGCAAATAACGGGAAAATGAATTAGTCGGGATTGAAATGCACGAATGTCGCCGAGTTTTATTAACATACATTTATTTGTAACGCACTTGTACCGCATCTATGAATTATTCAAGAAATGTGTACACCGGAGGTTTACAGCCGGAAGCACTTAACCACGAGATGGAATTTCAAATCCCTTTTTTCAATTGTCAGATAAAGGTTCATCATGGGAATGACGCAAGCCGCAGCTCTGCTTCTGGTATTCGGAACCATCGTTTCCGCGACCCAAAGTTTTCAACGACTGATCGCGTCAGGTGAATCTCGAAACTTTTTTCTCTTCCGCGGAAATCAGTGTTCACCAGGAAAAATTATTTCAATGTCATCAGCTTTGTTTTCTCCAATATTTCAATGTTGAAATTATTCGTCCGACGAAAAAATTATCAACAAAAGACATGCATTTTCTCCGGTTCTCTTTCTTAAAATTTTTTTTCCGTTGAACACTGATTACCTGAATGCAATCAAGATTCTGAAAATGTGTAGGTGGGTGTGAATCCCATACCTGCGGAATAAACGCGAGATGCACTACGAGCGAAGGACGCCGAGTTTGCTCTTGCTTCAATCTGCACATGGGAGATCCCTTGAATCGTTGCGACCGCGTGGAATGCATCAGTAAGTACGGGAATTTCGCATCGCGTTAAGTAACAAATTAATGCGTTTCGCGTCGTTTTATTTCATTGCAGTAAACACGGATTGCTCGACTAACAAGGCGTGCATACACAATTCTTGCGTGGATCCTTGCGCCGGCACCTGCGGCGTTGATGCACTCTGCAGGGTGGTCGATCACAATTCCGTTTGTTACTGTCCGTCTGACCGGGTCGGGAATCCTTACTCCGCTTGCATAATCGCCGATCCACGTGCGTTTCAAACAATTTAAATCCCTTAACGATTACAGGAACATTTTCTTCTTCCCTCTAGCAGATCGCCGCAACCGGTTGTGGCGGTTGTTTCATGCAAGTTCGCAACCGCTGCCACAACCGCCCGGGAAAAAAGGCATAAAAGAGCCGATTTTGTCGGAAAAAGGATTTTTCAAGTGAATGCTCCTTGATTGCAAGTCGAAAGACGTTCAAAAAAGGAGTGTAAATGCGCTAAATTGTTGAATAATTAATAAAAATAGATCGATATGGGTAACGGCGGATTCGGAACTTGATGGCACTAAACGCGCCAAATTTGAAATTTTCACGACAAAATTTGTCATAAAATCAGTCTAAAAATTTCGATGGGTTGGTACAAACTTGCAAAAATTTTTCTCATACTATGTTCTCGAAATATAAAGTTTTATCATGAAAAAGAAATTCAGAGGCTGATTTTATGACAAATTTTGTCGTGAAAATTTCAAATTTGGCGCGTTTAGTGCCATCAAGTTCCGAATCCGCCATAGGCCTTTTCATCATGCGTAAAAATTTATGCGCATGCGCCGCAATCCGCCATCTTATTCGAGCAGTTTTTCTCTAAACAGCGTTGTGACAGCTGGCAAATTATATTTTGTTGTCGAAATTGCAATCACAACCTCTTAACTTACATAAAAACAATAACAGGAAAAATTTAAGAACAATATTAATTACTTAAAAGTAATTGAGTA
>JABFQM010002360.1:0-15427 GCA_022816865.1 Zelostemma sp. ZL-2020 | reverse complement strand
TGTTATAAAAAAGTGTTACATACAAAAAACATGCGCCTCAATGTCCCCTGTATGACTGTATTTTTTCAGTGCTGTTTTTTAACTTTTTTTTTAACTCACGATTTGCAAGTTTTGGTCAATACTTCTACACGTTTCGAGCGTAGGCGTCGCGTCGGTTATGCTTTCCGGACCCTCAATTAGTAATTAATTAATGACATACATGGTTTCAGTGAAGATATAATGAAACAATGCTTTTCAGTTCTAAATTATTGTTCCCTTGCCTTTTTTAAGTTTAGAGTATCAAAACGAATTAGATGATTTTGTATTTAAGTTTCAAGAATCCGGGGCCGTTTCCCCCACCATTCCACCATTGCAACATCGTATTCTATTATAATATGTATTTTTTTCAAAAACCATAAGCTGGTACGAAATAAAAATCAATCTAATCTATATTAAAGTCCTCTCATTTTCACAAATAATTCGATTTCGCAAGACTTCGCAAAACACCATTTTTGCGTTCTCGTAAAATCCACTAGATTCGCATGCAATTTTGGAGGTTAGGTTGCCAAATCCATCTTAAAAGTTGAAAATACCGAACTTCATAGAACGCCCGCAAATTCGGCAGAGTGCGCCACGATGGAATTAAAACTTGGCAAATTCACGGCTGCGGCCGCAGTTGTAATCATCTTGGAAAATTCAATTTCTCGTTCAACTTGTTCCCTCGAAAACTTCAAAGTGGCCCCTAATCGAAATTAAGGTTGAAATTTATCGACAAAAGACGAGCTGAAAGGCTAACGAAGTTTTCGATTTCCACTCGCCGCGATAAAAATTGGAGAAACGAGTTACGTGACTCGCTCGTCAAGTGCATCCTCGCTTTTAATCTGCATGTTTTCTCGAGTTCGATGCTCTTGGCTTCGTCGGAAAAATGTTTAACCAAAATAAAGCGTGACATGTAAATTAACAATTTTTGAATTATTTCATTTTCCCGCGCATATTTTCACCTTTTATATCAAGGCATTAATTTTTTATTGAAAGAAATTGTTGTTAAGAGCGAGTAATCGAAAAACAAGGTATCCAAAGAATGATTCTTTTTTGAGAAATAAGTTTTCGCAAGAAAATATGAATTCTTTTTGAATAATATTTTTCGCATCAATTTTCCATAAATAACAATTTTCGACAAATTTCTTCATGAGTGCAATTCATGTGAACATTTTTTAATCATTTTCAAAAAATTTCGTAAGTGTCATGCATAAATTAAGCAGGGTTTTATTTTCGAAAATTCTCTGAGTTACCGCGATTTATATCGATCCCCAAATCAAAATCTTCACAATTTTAACGAATATTTAATGTATTGAATCACAATTCAACCGATGACAAACTTTTTTTTCTGATTGAAGTTTTCAACATTTTTTTAAACAAATGATTCCGTACGTAAACGAAAGAACGAAATTTCAAATCACCCTCTCACCAAACGACCAATGAGAGTCACGGAAGCAGAGTCCCGTGATTTCGATACATCAATCGAAAATAATCGATGCTTCGATACCATGCGACCACTTCGAGTGATTCCATGTTCTTTTTGTCTTTGGTTCTTTGGTTGGTATTCATAAAACTAATAATTAATTCAATAAAAGCCAATTTAAAAACGGAATATTTCATCTAAACCCTTGAATTAACGATAAAAGCAAAAGCCAATTAACGATTATTCGTAAAGGAAAACTTAAATCGTATACTCGTTAGCCTCAACTTTCGATGAATCATCACGTTTCATTCCCCAACGAGGAAAGTTCGTATCGTATAAATTATGAAAAAACAAACAAACCGGAAGCGCATTGTCTCGTAACTTTCGTAATCGCGCGTTTTCCCTGAGATAATAAAAGCAGCGCGAATCGCGTTCGCAAAAAAACGTCGAAATTTCTTTCCACATGGATTTACGAAGTTTTAATTTTTATTACAGAATGAAGAGAACTGCTTACGAGGAACAGCCCAGAGATATACCATGTCCGAGATACGAGGGCGATTTTCTCACACCAGACCCGACCGGATCCAGAATCAAGATCACAATTTATGAGGATTTGAATTCCCGATTAGGCTGCCACGATTGAATTGTCCCCGGAGTAAGAGCGGAGAAATTTTGATTTTCGAAAGGAGGAAACGGATCGCGAAAATTCGGATTCGGGGGAGAACGAGGCCAGCGGGGAATCCGAGTTCGCAGATGGGAGCCGGCTTGCCCAGGCCCGACAGGGTGACCGACCCCAGAGGTTTCCCAAAGACCGAGAGCGCTCTTCGTCCGCATCGCCCATCCAGCGACAAGCCCGTTTCGACTCTCAGACTCGACAAAATTGGAATTGATGGAGTTGGAGAACATTGTTGCCAATACCGTGTATTTGAAAGCGCGAGAAGGTCTGCTTCAAACCACGTCACGCATTTCGCGAACTCGATTAATCGATAGTTTTTTGCAAAAACAGATGGGCAGTTTGTACTCGAGAGTTCAAGTCAATTTTTTTGAGAAAATAAATTAAGTAAATTGATTGATTTGTTGGTGAGGAAATTGTATCTGATAATAGAACTAGTTATCTCGAATGCCTTCATGGATATTTATTTCCAAATTTGTCTAATCTTGCTTGAATTTTGTGATACGGTTGATCTAAACGTTATTAAATTGCGTTTTAATTACTTCGATATTGAAGGTTCATGAAAGTGTAATTATAAAATACAAATAATCCTCTTATGTTCGCAATCAGGGAAAGGTCATGAAATTTCCTATAGAAATTAAAGTGGTAATCGCATTTAAACATGGATTTGTAAAAACCTATTTCGATGCAGCTTGAAACATTAATTTGGAAAGCGCAAATTTGCGCTTCCTCGTTTCCAAACACAAACATATTAGACAAAGTCGTTTAAAATTTGCTTGAAACAAATGAGGATTGTCTATAAAGCTCGGAATAACATGACGAATTTTTCATTTCAGGCGGTAGTGATAGCAATAAAGGAAAAAGCAAAAAATGGCGGAAGATATTGCAGTTTCCGCACGTATCGCAGTGCATCAGCCTAAAAGATAAACTCGGTAAGTTCAAATAAACTGCGTTTATAACTGACATTACGAGGTTGCATTGCCAGGATCGTATTCTCATTGGCTTTTTCAATGTTGACAACTCGAGCCGACGCACGGCATTGTAAAACGAAATAAAGGAAGACGGAAAAATTGCGGGTGAGGATTATGTAATGAGCGTGCACTTTTCCAGTGACGCAAAAATGCTATACATCGCTCGAGGCTTTAATGCGTCTCGGTTAACAAGAATGCGGCGCGGAAAGCGTCATTAACGTTTAACCCACTAAGATAACAGGCCATGATCATTTATGGTCGACATTAGAAGCGACAGAAAATCAATTCCCAGCTCTATTTAACAAGCGGCCGACTTTTTTTCGCACTTGCGAATCGATCCTTCGAAGGTTGCACGTGAAGCAACTTTTCTCAGCGTTAAATAATACGAGGAACTTTGGAAATTTGCAGACGTGAAATATGGATACATCGTGGACCAGCAGCCGATCGGGCGGGTTTTGTTCCGGCAGTTCTGCCAGGACCGGAAGCCGGCGTATCACCAGTACAACCTGTTCCTGGACGCGATCGAGAAGTACGAGGTGGAGATGGATGAGAACCGAACGGTGGTCGCGAAGGATCTGTTCGAGTGTAACCTGAAACGCTTAGGTTCCGAGGTCGTTGATATTTTGAACGACACGCAGATATCGCAGTGCGAGGAACGACTCGGCTCCGGCGACAAAGAGATCTTCGTGGACATTGCTCAAACGGTCAAGAACTTCCTCGCCGGGGAACCCTTTTCCGCTTTTCTCAAAAGTTTCTACTTTTACAGGTCGATGAAATGTCTAAGCGTGATTCTTGATTCGAAGACAAGATTTCTAATAAAATGCGTTTTGTCATAGGTACCTTCAGTGGAAATGGCTGGAGGCACAGCCCATCACCTACAAGACCTTTCGCATGTACCGCGTTCTGGGAAAAGGCGGTTTCGGCGAGGTGTGCGCTTGCCAGGTCCGCGCCACCGGGAAAATGTACGCGTGCAAGAAGCTAGAGAAGAAGCGCATAAAGAAACGGAAGGGTGAAGCTATGGTTCTCATCGAAAAGAATATTCTGCAGAAGATCAACTCCAAGTTTGTCGTGTCCTTGGCTTACGCGTACGAGACGAAGGATGCGCTCTGTTTGGTGCTGACGATCATGAATGGCGGCGATCTCAAGTTCCATATTTACAACATGGGCTCCGAGCGGGGTTTCGACATTGGTCGAGCAAGGTTTTACGCGGCTGAACTGGTTTGCGGACTGGATCATTTGCACCAGCAGGGCATCGTGTACAGGGATTGTAAGCCCGAGAACATTCTGCTTGACGATCACGGCCATGTGAGGATTTCGGACCTCGGACTCGCCGTGGAAATCACCGAGGGCGACATGGTCAAAGGTCGAGTCGGGACGGTCGGTTATATGGCGCCGGAGGTCATCGACAACGAGAAGTACACGTTTTCTCCCGACTGGTTTAGTTTTGGGTGCTTGCTTCACGAGATGATCGAAGGGCAAGCGCCGTTCAGGGCGTTCCGGGAGAAGGTCAAGCGAGAGGAAATTGACAGGCGGGTCAAGGAGGAGCAGGAAAAGTATTCGCACAAGTTCACGGAGGAGGCGAAGAGTTTGTGTCAGCAGCTGCTCAAGAAAAGTCCGAAAAACAGGCTTGGATGCAAATGCGGGAGGCAGGGAGCCAGGGACGTCAAGCTGCACAACTTTTTTCAATGCTTGAACTGGAAAAGGGTCGAGGCTGGCATGTGCGATCCTCCGTTTGTTCCCGATGTAGGTGTTCGGACGTTTTTGTTAAAATATCTCCGTTATCATTGATGTCGTTGTCAAATGTTTTTAATCTCTTGTTTTGTTCAGCCGCATGCGGTTTACGCAAAGGACGTGTTGGACATCGAGCAATTTTCAACGGTCAAAGGCGTGAACCTGGACGCTACCGACGACACGTTTTATAGCAAATTCAACACCGGGAGCGTGTCGATTCCTTGGCAAACTGAGGTGAATGCGCTTTATTTTGTAAGTTTGAACGTATTCTAATTTGGCTTTATTTTTACAGATGATTGAAACCGAGTGCTTCAAGGAGCTCAATTATTTTGGCCCGAGTTGCTCACCGACTTTGGATCTCATTATTCATAATTCTCCGCCGAATAATGAGAACAAGGGATGTTTTCCGTTTCGGAGAAAGGTACCAAGTTTTACCAGAAAGCGAACAAATGTTTTACAAAAATGTTGTATATTTATTGATACGATTCGTTTGTTTTTACGTTTTAGAAGAAACAAAATGCACGCACACGGCAAGTACCCATATCTGAGTGCCATATGCTGGATTTGTCACGAAGTCAGCTCACGGAAATTTCGAAGGTGAACTCGGAATGCGCGGGCGCTTCGGCCACGGTGTCGCAGAACCATGGGACGGAATTATAATTCAGCGTTCTCTGGGTCTTTTGCCTCGCTGACATAACGCACAAACGCTCGGTGTATTTAATCAAACAAATGAACGCTCTAATCGCCTGAAGTCACGAAAATGCGAAATTTCAGTTCCAAATCTCGTAAATCACATTCCTCTATGGAGCAAATAAAAGATGCCATGTTTAAATGTTGAAATTTTGTATTCGCCGAGACTTTAGGGTATTCGTAGATTGAATTTCTTTTTCGGGACAATGATCGTTTCTCGAAAATGGAAGAATTTTGTCTGGTGCCATTCATCCTGCATTTTCAGACTTCCCTTTTTTTGTAATGAATTTTGAGGGAAGAATTAATTTCTAAAGCGAGGAGTGATCGTTGTCTGATTCAACGTGAAGTACTGTGTAAATATAATTTCCGAATATTGGAATATCGGCGCTTGTCCCTCTCGAGAAATGTTAGATATCAATTATACAGTATAATATTCATACGTGTCCTAATCTAACGATGCATTTTTGATTATTGCGAATTCACAGAAAGTTCAAGCATATCTTTCACAGTGATTGTGTCGTTTCAATGAAAGTTCGGTTATTTGCAGTTTTCATGCTTCAAACTTTTTTAATTTCCGTTCTTTGAGAATATTTACTTTTATTAATAAAGTTTCCGTTTCATTGATTTTTAACTACTTTTAGCAATTAAATGATTCAGAAATCGCAATTCTGAAAAATATGTTTATCGTTCATTGAATCACGCGTAATCGAATCTCACTACGAAAGTCTCAATTTGAAGAGCGCAGAATCTCTGAACGATCCATGTTACTACGAGCGGTCAAATCTGCACAATTTCAGCAAACCTCAGCAACGCAAAGTATGAAAATGCTATTCCTCGAAGGTTGACTGATATTTTTTTATTGCAGAAACATTTTTGTTCGATGTCTAGCGTAAAAAATGGTTCGGGTATACGATTCTTCATAAATCGACTGATTGAATTTATCGTAATTTTTTATCGAAACTTTTTCTTTCTTGAAGAAAAACCGCAGAAATATGTACAAATGGATAGTTACCGGTCCGTTTATTTCAAGGGCCGGTATTAAAAATATGATGATATTTACATAACTGACTGGGTAGTTTTTATATCGAACAAAGAATTTTATTTAGATTTTTTAAATTCGTTTCCGGAGGTTTCCGGACAAATGTACACTTTAATCGCCTGGCCAGTTTCTCTAAGTTCCGAGATATTTTTTATGTTTTTGTAATACTTGAGTTTAGCGAATAAAAAATTGTGGAAATTGTATATTTTACTCTAATGCGCACAAATGGAAACTTTGTCAATTCTGCCTGAACGAAAGAATCCGATCATTTCTGAATCGATGTTTCTAATACCAAAAATAATATTTTACTCTGCCTTATGGAATTTTCCTTACGATCTGTATTTCATGAACCAGCGGTTCAAACGAACATTTTACAGTATCTTTTTACCCTTTTCACTTTATGAGACCCGGTACTCGTCCGAGTACGAATAATTAAATAAATATTACATTACTCCCAACACAGAAAAGCTCATGTTTTCTCCGGAAATAAAAAAGGTCTTGGAAAAAAATCTTTCTCGGTTATCTCGACAAAGAATCGATTTCCCTGAACAAATTTCTTTTTCCTATTTTCTATATTTCAAAAATTATGGTTTTGTTTTTCGCCCAAGAATTATTTACAAATTGTTATTGAGTGGACATGAATAATGAACTCACATTTTGAGTATTATTTTTGCTCGCGAATAAGGAGTTCTGTAAATTTTCTGTAAACACATTAGGTATTGATGACACTAGAAATCTAATATATAACTTTATTGACAGTAAAGAGCATAGAGTACAAATAAATTAGAATGACAGCGCCGACTAAGCTAAATATAAGAGTTCTGATAAATCAGCAACATCAAATCTCTGGGATAATGAGAGTAAGAACAAACGAGAAAGATTCGTTGACATGATACACGCACTTAAAAATACTTTTTTAAGTAAGGTGATTTTCGTTTCCTTACAAAGTTAATATACATGAAAAGATCGTGAAGGGCAAGGTACATGCGAAATTGAACAGTGTAAAGATTACTTATGAATGTTACAAAAACGGATTAATCTAAAAACTTGTAGATACAAAGAACTAATGTGTACAGAACGAAGACTACTTCGTTTACGAATACATGGTAAAATTATCACATCCCATGAAGTTATAAATTAATGTTTACGTGTAGTTTGTATGAAAGAAAAGTCCTGTCGCTTCATTCGAAAATTTCGAGTACAAAAACATTTTAAAAAATAGAAAAACGCGGGACGCTTCATCTAATTAGTCGATAAGAATGTATCAATGGCAATTGTTTGGAAGGCTTGATCACGTCTGGAAAGGACAATTTTTTTGTGAAAGCCGCTTCCATTTCGGACTGATATTTTCTATCTGAGGGTCGTTAAGGCGTGTTTGGTACAGATACAAAATGTACGTTTTCCAAGTCTTTTCGAGCTTAAAAATACTGATACAATTTCACATCAGTCTAAAAACAAAACTTACAAAACGCCGATCCGGTTGAAAGGACTTCGGCGAGAACATTTTTTTCGTTTCTTCAAAAAGTCGAGTACAAACTTTAAAAAGTTAATCTCTCTGATTTTTGGTACTTCAGAAGTTTTTTCCTTTGGCTGGATCGAATACAACGTAGTTTTTTAATTCGTTTACAAGAGTATATATACGATATAACAATGGATCATTTGTTCATTGAGATAAAGTACAAGGAAAACTAACAATAAAATATTCGTGACGATCCATCGTTACTTGCGCGCGAACAAAGCGTCTTATATCGGTAAAATATGCACTATTTTTACCTAAGCAACAGTACATTAATCATCGCGGTTTGAAAAATTCCATTTTCCAACATAAATTTTTCTTTGTTCTCGGAGAAATGAATTCCCCGTGTCGCATATTCACTTCTTTTTTCGCAATATATTACAGTTTAATTCACATTTATACACATACACAAGTCATTTTCTCGTCGCTTCATCACGTTTCAGTCCTGGTTCCTGCCCCAACGAAAAAAGGGCACAACGTCGATCGTCGATCAAAACAAAATCAAAATTTATTGGACTTGAGAAGATGATTTAATCCGTTCGAGCATAGAGAGGCACGATATCTTTCTGAATCCAGAAATCGCAATTGGGATAATCGTGCTTGGGGAGAACATCCTGTTCAACCATGAGAACTTTATTGCTGCCTTTAGGATCAGCCTGGGCAACGTCTCCGTGCCAAACAAAGCGATTAAACAGTTGCTGAATAGCGGTGAAGTGTCGTTTCTCCTCAGGCAGAACAGCGGTGTAGGAACCAAGAATGACAGCAACATCGCTGTCAACATCGGCGAGTTTCCCACGGGGTGTAGTCGACACGTAAAAGTGCACGTTGGTTAAATTCTCTCGCGACCTGACAAAGACTAGCAGCGGGCAAACCACGCGGATGTCGGAGATCATGGTCGCCAGTCCATTCAAGGTCGCGTTGTATCGTCTAAAAAAAATATAACGATTAATAAATAAGATACAAAAGCGTCGAATCAAAGTCATCTACAGTAAACTCACTTGATGGCTTCTTCGGCCAATCCATTGGTTCCTAACAATGACTCCTTCACGATTTTAGTGACCTGGGTTTCACTGAGCGTCTTGTTCAGCCACTGGTAATCCATGGGCGCCCCAGCTTGGGCCGTCGTGCCGATCACGATTTTTATTTGGTTCTGGTTCTCGTTGTTGGGTTCCCCGAGTTTCTTCCAAACATCCCCGACTGGTTCCTGCAAAATGTTGCCGTCCAAGACAAGCCAATCGTGCTTCTGCGCCACCGAGGCTTCTTTGGGTTCAGGCAGTCCAAGACTGTAAGAGCTTTGCCAAGTACTCGGCACCGTTTCCATGATTTCCTTCGCCGACTTTTTCCTCAGACACGCAGCGTCGCTGCAGTGAATCACTTTGAGGAATGCGCTGTTCATCAACTCGGATTCCTTGAGATCGCGACCCGGGAACTTTCCGCTACCGCTCGAAATCCAGGCTCTATGGAAAAGGTTCACTTTCGACCGCGATTTCAAATTATCCTCGGGATTTTGCGCCGAGATCTGAATACGTCGAGACCCGATGAGCGTCGTCACCAAAGTACCTCCCGCTCGATGTCCCCAAACCACGACGTTCTTTGGGTCGCCTCCAAAGTGCGCGATGTTCATGTGAACCCATTGAAGAGCGGCGACGATGTCGGAGAGACCATAGTTCCCCGAAGATGGAGGATGCGTCACTCTGGTCAAGGGCTCCACCGCGAGGAAGCCGAATATTCCTATTCTGAAAATGCCAAATTATAAATCCCACATTTCTTGTTTTCCGCGTCGCAAAATTTACCGGAAATTCGGTCTGACGAAAACCATGTCCCGAACACGGGCGAGCCTGGCGGAAGGTTGCAGAGCCCCGGGTGAACCTCCGTTCAGAGTTTCGGCCCCGATCATGACGACGACGGGCAACGGGTTGCTGTATCTGACTTCGGGCGTGAAAACATCGAGGTACAAGCAGTCTTCGCTACCCGTGATCCTGCCATTGGCGTCCTGCTGCCAGCAGGTATCGGACTCGTTGTGGGCGATTTTGATTCCGTCCCAGCAGTGATCGAGCTTGTGCATCAGCTCAGCAGGCTGCCAACGACGATTGTTTATCGGCGGCAAGGCGTAGGGAATTCCCCGGAAGGCAAATGCTCCGTCCTCTAGGACACTGTAACGAATTGGAAATTTTATGAGTATACAAGTATTTCATGGTTTTGTTTCAAGCGTGCGATTTGAGGTGCATTTAAATTACCCCTGGACGAGACCGCAGGAAGTCACCGCGTTGACGTATTTTCCATCCAACAATGGGGCTGACGTGGGCACTCTCGGTCCGCAACACACAATGATGATTATGGCGACAGCCAATAAGACGAATGAAACGATCGTGCCTGCAAAATTTGGAAAATGTTTTATTTTTGTTCGCTTCGAAGATTGATTGTTGTTTCGATTGAATTATGTGGGGTTTGATGACTTTTGGAGGTCTTTAATGGATGTAACGTACCAAGAAACATTGGAAAACGTGGACATGAAAACTTGGTTTCCGAGTGCCGAAAATCTGTGCTTTTCACGCGAGAGAATGAAGGTAACGTCACGGAAGCTGGGGAGATTGAGTCTATCGATAAAGAAGACCATTTCTGAGAATCGATACATTCAAAGTTTTCGTGGAAAAATTTGCCAGTTTCGTGATTTGACAGTGACCCAACAATTGTTTTCCAGTTTTTTGGCCTTGTAGGATTGATAACTGATGTTTTCTTTAGAGGATTCCGTGAATTTACTTTTCACTGTTAAGATTTGTCGACATTTTTACTGATTATTTAAAGAGAGCTGATTTCTTGCATTTTTTTAAAGATGGTTGCTCAAGTTTAACGTTGATTTTTTCTAATTTTATCAAAATCTAATTATATCAGTAAGTGGAAAATCATTGTTTAGATTCAGATTTTACGATTGTTACGTAATTTCTATATTAATAAATCAATATTTCATATTGCCACCATATTGTCATTGGCTTGAGTAAAAATGTATTAAAAATATAAATCAAGCAATTACGAATGACTAAAATTGTTTACGTCTCGTTTACATTATTCGTGAAACATTGTAAATGTTATGAAAAATATCGACTTAAATAGTAGGTATTTTTTGTTGAGAATTTGTAAACGAAATTCAAAGTTCATTAAATCCCTTACTGTAAATTTTAAAGTTGAGGAAATTAAAAAATGAAAGACAGAGAAATAATGCATTTGGAAATATTTTATGAAAAAAAGGGTTGAAAAAACGTTTTGTTGATTCAACAGAATCGAAAGTTTGTTCCTCAACATAGAAGACTTGTGTAAATTATGGATATTAAGCTCATTTTTAGACTAAATATGAATGTTTTTTGAATAAACTCGAGAAATTTTTCCAATCTTTAAAAAGTTTATGTACATACCAACATTTATTACAAGAATTTTTCAAAAGCTTGAATTGCCAATGTCAAATATATAAAATAATCGAAAGAACAAGTTTTTCAATTAAATTTCCCTGTAGAATTTGTACAATTCACGTTTAATAAAAACGAATAAGTAAAATTCTGCAAGATTATTACAAGATTTTAAACAATAATCCCGACTATTTTCAATTATAAAAATAATGTCAGCAATGTAAAAAATAACCATAAAAATTTATTTTTTTTCATCAACAAAACGATATTCAATAAACTTACAAAAACCGCTATTTTGTAAAATCAACGAAACATTTCCTCCAAGTCAGTGTGAAATTGGTAAAAAAACGTTCATACCAAAGCAAAAAAACAATACAGAAAAATGGTCCCACTGTTAACGCTCCGAAAACCTGTTTTACATTGTCCAATGTCCACCGATACCTTACAGACCTTCAATGTCATTAAACGCTCGTTTCCCAATCGAGAAAAAAAATGCTTTTACCAGTTACGACAAGATTGTTCCGTGCCCTCTCGAACCAGAACATCAGCGGATTCTGTTTGGGAGGGATGTCCTCTTTGGGAGCTTCGCCGTCGAGGCGCACCGTCTCCATACCGTCCTCGGTGGCAGCTGCGTTTTTTTCAGCCACCCCGTCATCGAGCGTCTCGACACTGGCTAATCCAGCCGCGCCGGTCGTTCCCAGCTCGGCGTCGCTTTCCTGGAGCAAAAATATACCGCTCTTTGTTCCCGCATCCTTTCAACTTTCTCCAAAATAACCGCGAAGCGCCCGAATTTTCCTCTCCCCGAAAAAGCACGCTTTTTCCCCGCGGACCTTGAAATAGAATTGCCGACCGACGAAACTGCTGATGTAAATTTTCTGCCTGCCCATGAAACAACGGAGGAAATCACGAGCGATGTTCCCGGGACGAGGAACGGGGAAGAACTGGCGAAGATTCCGCTCGTGTCAGGGCGAGCAGGTGCGAATTACACTTGTCCGCTCGCGACAAAGTCCTCGACGTTTCCGGAAGTGTCATGCCCTATCTTTAAGAGATTTCGAGTCGCCAAGAAACGAGCGTGATAAGAGGATGCGGAGAAACGGAGAGACGCTACGTGCTCGAGTGCCACTCGTACGGCTTCCGAGGGAAGAAGACCAACTTTCCACGACGAATACGGAAACCGCAAAACTGCAGCGTTCTGATTATCGGGGAATCTTGTCATCGCGGCCAATGAACTCGAGGGATGTTTTCGAAACATTGTTTCCGACTTTGCGGGATCAGAAATTTGATTTTCATTTCATTTTGCTCGGCAGTCCAGCCTCCAAATGCGAGAAATATTTTTATTTGTCTTTTGCTGATAATTGTTGCTCGGTAATTTTGTCCCGAGACAAATGAGATTCATTTCAGTGGATACCATTAAAATCATTTTTCCTGATTTCTATGACTGTAATTTACTCCTTCGAGGAAAACATCGATTCGAATTTACCTTCTTTTTCCGGGGAAAGACGGATACGAGAGGGAGCCGAATGGCGTTCAAGACACCCCTTCGTCCTTCTTTTTCCTTCGGCTCTTTCCCAGGGGTTGCTTGTTTCTCCGTGACTTGGTTCTCGTTGTCCTTTAATCCCCCATCGGCATTTTCTTCCTTCTTGGTCTCGTCCTCCTGAGAAAAAAAACGGAAGGAAACTGATTACCGGTTTTTTACATAAAATCTGTTTTAAATGATTCCAAACAAATCATTAAAAAGTAATGAAAAACTTCGAACAAATACATTTGTTCGTATTTCTTTCGAACAAAAATCTCGACTTTTCCACGTCCTCCATTTTTCCATGTTGTAATCGTAATTTAACGACGATCGAGACGATTTTTTTTGCTCTGATTCTTGGAAGAGCGGAATCTTATGGGGGCCTTGCGATCTCGTATCGCTCGAACCTGACACGACCGTTGCTGTAACTGCGCCGCGGAAAGGACTTCGATACACATGGCTCTGACAACCATCACTCGTCTAAATTTAGACTCCTTCGTCTTTCTTTCTCTCCGCCGTGTCCTCGGGGTTGCAAGACCAATTCTTTGGCTCGTTTCAACATTTTTAACGACTCGGGTGTGCTTTCCTCAATTAGTTATTCATGCTTTCCAGGGAACGGCCTTTACGAAAAAAGCGAAACCAAGAAATTCGAAACTCTCCCTCTTCCCTCTTTTTTCGAACTAATTTTCAAGAGATTTTGTTTTTCATTCAAAAATATTGCTATTTTTGAAATAAAAGCGAATTTATGTACCCGATCATTGATTATTTCATTCAAATATTAATTCCTGCGTCCTTTTGTCGTCCTCCATTGCTTTAAAATAAAAAACTGGCCATTCTTTGCGAGTTTATTGATTTTTTCGAGGCTCGGACTAATGTTTTCTTGTTACAACTTGCGAGCATGTTCGACATGATTTTTCTATGTTGTTACACCCTCATAAAAGGGCACTTCAATGTGGCGCCTCACGAAAGCTTTTATAGGAACAATGTCTAGACACTGAAGAGGATTATTGAGCAGTGCATTTAATATTCGCGATAGGCGTGCGCGAAATAACGCTCGAGTTCATTTCCGGTCGGGTAAAATTGGATCGATTGCGAAATTTGTTGATTTTATTTGAAGAGGGAGAAGAATTTGTTGGATTTGGATGGTAAAATATTATATTCCATACCGGAAATGCGGGACAGTTAAGGAGGAAAAATGCAATTTTCAGGTCTGCCGGTTACACCTCCGATCGATCGGGTCAATAAATTTATTAGATAACGAGCAATTATCAGGCGAAGTCATGAAAATTCGAAGTCAAATATTGACGAGTATTCTGCAGTTTCACTGCGTTTTCTGGGCGGAAATGGAAATTTGCAGGTAACTGCGAAAATGCACAAGAAAAAACGATACATTTTTTGTACTTTTTGCAGCGTTTTGTGGTTTCAAGAGAAAAATAGTATTTTCAGTAGCTTTTAAAATTAAATTGAAAAAGCACATGATTTAAAAAATCCTCCCAGTTTCTCATTCACGCCATTAATCATATTTCGAACAAATAAAAATCGTGGAAAAGGAGGACAAACGTGAGAAACTTTAACGGTACTCTGAAAATAAATTCAACACGTGTTTTCTGTTCAATCATTAAAAGTAATTTCGAAAGATAATTGTACCCTCGTTTCCCCCCATTAAGTTCATGCCGACGAAGCGTCGAAATTCGACCGATCAGAAGCATCGTTATCAGTTTCATAAAAAACGTCGCTCGAACGCGAATCCGAGTAGCGTAACGACCTGAAGGAGAAAATAACGTGCTTCCGGCACACGATGTGCCGTTCCCAATGCTTTTTGCACCTTTGACATTAATTTTCCTTTCAAAAAAATCATCAACCTCTTAAATTTCGTCCCCAAATCTAAACTTCAGCCATTTTTTTTTCAATTTCCAGCGGCGCGATCGTTAAAGTACCCAACGAGGCAAACTTTTCCACTTCCCGAATCGTAAAAAAAATGTAGCTGATGTCGCCGTCGTGTCAGTGCTGTGAGAACCGAGAAGTAATAATGTCAGGCGTGGAAATCGAGGGGGGACGAAGTGCTATTCAGGTACGCGGGGCACGTACCCTCGAAAGCAACAACCATTGTCCCGAATCTCAGGGGCAGCTGGACCCGGGAGGAAAAATAAAAGCGTAGGTACGTGCCGAATATGCCCCCCCCCCCCCGCCCAACCCCCCGATAAGAACAGAACCAGCGCTACCTTATGTTTTCATTGAAGAATCCCGGCTGCACAAATTTTTCGATAAACAAATAATACAATTACCAACAACACTTTTTTCTTTTTCCCCTGCACAAAAGTACTACACTCCACTTTCGAACCTTTTACCCTTTACGGTCCGGAACCTATAGATCCTTTTACCAAAATAGTTCCCATCCGCCCATCCCCCCCCACAGTTGAAGCGTCCCCCATTGAAAAATGCAACACAC